>JAMKCH010007837.1:0-31175 GCA_023653785.1 Ophioderma brevispina | reverse complement strand
CAGCTGGCCCCCGAGGGAGCTGGCCAACTAGCACGCTATGAAGCAAAACCGAAGGGCTGACTACGGAAGTAGTGTCTGCAGCCGCCAAAATTCCCAAGGGAGAACGGAGAGCGGACGCTCTAGCATGACACCGGAGAAAAGCCCCTAGGCCTATAGACAGGCGAGGAGAGCCAGCGGCCGGTAGCTAGGTAGACGGGCGGAACTAACGAGGAGAAACGCCCTACTAAACACGCCATGAAGTAGCCGATGCTACAACATCTTTAGGTGCTCCCAAAGCAGCGGGCAGCTTGGAAGAACCTCGGACGGAGCCCGAAACACCACCCCCCCTTTCCATTAGCAGGAAACTTAATGTTCAATGGCGAACCATTGAAAACTTTAAGGCCACCGCAAAGGAACAAGCACCAAAAAGGTCAGAGAAAGAGGAAGAAAGGAAAACGTAATGAAATCACGGAAAAAAAAAAAAGAGGGTGGCGGGGCGTGTGGGGGCAACAAGCGCAAAGACGCTGAAAAGTGGGGTGGTGTGATGAAAAGCGAGCCAGATGGGAGCGAGTGACGGAACGAAAACGAGCGTAGCGATTGTGAAAAACAAAGGCGTGCCGCGGTACGACCCGGCCCGCCAAAGCGGAGGCGACAAAGATACCGTTCAGCGGTAACAAAGCACACACGGTAAAGCATTTTCCAAAGTCAGTTTTCACATATTTATAAAATACAACAAGCATAGAATAAAATAATAGACAAATAAAAAAGAACTGTTTATTGATCGGCATGGCAACTACAAAAAACAGAACAGGCTCACAAAAAGCAAGGCATCCAAAGCACGCAACACGGTGCGGCAATGGCTGCCTGTTTTTACCTTTTTACCCTATAACCACAATGAAAGCATCGGCGGACCAAAGGGATACACAAAAAAGTCTCCGCCGGGCGTAAAAGTCGCCGTTTAACCCGTCCAAAATAGAGCGTTATAAATCCCGTATTAATCCAGTAATATATCCATATAGAATTGGTATAGTAAGTAGGAGTAGCCGTAGAGACGACAACAGTCCAGTATCAAAAATCTCAGTTAATTTTGGCTGCTAATGACAGAGCCGCGGTAACACACGTCCGTCTTGGTTAACAGTCAAAACGGAATTGAGGAACAGCAATGGTCGACAGGGTGACCTGGGGTCACCGGTCGAGACCATTTTATCTTTAGGGGTGCTTAAATAGGTATTTTGGGCATTCCACGTCTCAGAAGGGAAATGAAGATGTTTCAGTCAAAATTGGTGTAAAGGAAATCGTTCAGTTGAATGATTACCTACCCACTGAAGTAAATTCGCCGGCCCGGAATCTCATGTTTTGTTTGTCGCATAGACAGATAGTGTACCCAACACAGAGGCTTGTCTACACCGGCGTGGAGTACTCCGTGATACACCGGCTCTCAAGCACCTATGGTATTTATCATGGACAATTTCTTTCTTTTTTATATTTTTGGCATTGCATTTTTTATTACACGTGCGGGAATATTCATTAAATGGCATTTTGTAACACCATATCCACTTTCTCTCCACCAAGTGCGACAACTACAGGGAGCCATTGGGGTAGGGTACTGCAGACGGGGAGCAGTCACTGATACCTAATATAATGTGTGTTACTTGAAGCAGTCCTCTGTTTTTTTATCTGCATTTTTGGATACTAATTGCACAGCTTTTTTTTTTGTGTTTGCCTTTAGTAACCAGTGTTACTGTGCAGTAGCTGCACGGCAGGACACATGTAACGGCTGTATTATAGGCTACCACACAATTAAGTACACTGCCAGGTTCGTATGTAACTAAGACATCCATTCTAATTAATGTCAAACTTCATACAGGTGTGGCCTAATACTTTCAAAGTTCTACGAGCCCGCCCGCCACGACATTCAACTCCCTCTTTGGTATCTGCTCCCCCCCCCCCCCCCCCCCCCCTCCCCCCGTAACCCCGCCCGGTTGGGAGGTACCCCCCCCCCCCCCCCCCCCGAGGTAATTATACAAAGTGTCTTCACATGCATTTGTTATAAGCATGTGGTTTCGTGGTTTCATACCACTGTGTCAATATTGACACCATAGGACAGAAGCATCCATACTAATTAAATTAGTATTTCTTTCTTCCTTGGAAAAAAAAAGGATACATGGGTCAGGTCAGGTTCCTTTGAGGCGCCTGCTTACTGGTATCCTGGTAACCAAGTACTACCTGTCCCTCCCAGGGGCGGGTTGTCAGCGGCTAAACAGTCACCCCCATCGTTTTTTATTAGGAAAACGATGAGGAGGGTAGTTGGTTACCCCCCCCCCCCCTGGTTAGATGAAAAAGAAGATCTACCTACAAGGGCGTCAGCTTGGAGAGCTAATGGCAGCCCTCCAGCACATGCTGCCTGCATGGTTGGCGTGGTTGCCCAAAGACATGCCCCTGCTGAAAACTATAGATGGCCGTCAGGAAGGGCGTCCGGTCATTATCTTTTTAGTAGATTTCCTACTGTATTTTCAAAATAAACACTTAATTCCAGTTAAAGTATAAATCACGGTTGTGAGAATGGATCTATGCTCTTACGGCTTTCTTTTTTAAATTGTCTGATACTCACTTTTTTTGATAAAATGTACACACTTACCTGTCTGAGACCCTTGCTCTTGACCAAACTGCAGAGGAGGGGCCCTGTCCCGTTTTCTACCAGGCAGCGTGCTGGATGTGCCATAAGACAACCAAACCCCTGCTGATCTTGACGGGCGCTGCACGTTAAATTAGCCAAAACAACATATCATATTAAACCCATACAATGTGTCTCACTATTACTATGGAGAAGTTGCACAGCGTTCATTTGACTATGTCTGAGTTTCCACAGCAGATTCCTACTGCACGGTGTAACCCAGAGCTTAGGCTACTCCATGTCACGTCTTAGCTCTACTCCAAGGTTACCCCCTTGATGCATTGATGCAGTACCTACAAACTAAGTACTTGTGAATATATGAAACACTGGGTGATAGCAACTATGTTTACTTTGCAGTAACCATCCTATAGTGTACTCTGCGGTCTTGCCTGCAAGGTGACTGACATGGGTTGGCTACCCCTGTAAGCCACCAGTAGTGAAATATCTCTGCAGCTTACTCCACGTGAGTACCTTCACAGGTACCCCCTACCAGCTGCCTAGAGTAGACATTGGAGCATAGAAGGGCGCCAAACATTCCATTTGTTGTTTTACGACTTTCTGATCATTTTTTTAAGCTTGTAACATCTATATTTGTGTTGAGCATCACCAAAAACCCCTATAATGACATTTTGTGTAAAAAATATACCTATGGTGACCAAAAATGTTTTAAATAATGGAAAAATTACTAAAATAATTACACCAAAGCTCATTTGCATGGGAGTAACATGCCGGTTACTCCCGCATGGTGTGATAGTGGTTAAGCTACGCGGTGTACCGAGGTGGATGTTTATCCCCACTTTGCGGCCGGCGAAGTGGTACCCATGCGGGTGGGTACTCGCGGCTTACTAATCGTACTTAAAGGTACTCCCATGAAGAAATTGGTTTTTTTAAAAATTTCAAGAACATTTGGCAAAATAAGGGCAAAATGAAGGGATATGGGCAAACAAAATTTTCTCTGCACAAAAAAAACCAAAGAAAACAAGGTTCCTACTTCCACTAAAGACCAGGTTACAATTAATGTGCGTCTCTTTCTCGAGTATGCACAACCACTCATTTATAGGACTGCTTCTTCAACACAAGAAGAGTGAACATCATCAATGGCTGGGTTGGGCAGTTACCCAATTACAGATGGAGGTATACTCTGGGAGTGTTACTTGTGGAGTGTGAGTAGTAGTAGTAGTAGTAGCAGTAGTAGTAGTAGTAGTAGTAGTAGTAGTTAGTAGTAGTAGTAGTAGTAGTAGTAGTAGTAGTAGTAGTAGTAGTAGCAGTAGTAGTAGTTAGTAGTAGTAGTAGCAGTAGCAGCAGCAGCAGCAGTAGCAGCAGCAGCAGTAGCAGCAGCAGCAGCAGCAGCAGCAGCAGCAGCAGCAGCAGCAGCCAAACCAAAGTTTAAATTCCAGGTTTATCTCCATCAACAGGAGTTGGCTGCATTCACCTCAATCGTAGCAACGCCCTCACTCATTCCATTTCACCCCAATTCGATGAGCCTCCATCCTCAAACCCAACCCTCCTACTCACTTCTTCCATGTCTTCTTACCAGTCGTATTTGGACTTCCCTCCTCCTCAAACCTCCCACGTTCGAACTCAAAAAAGCCCTTCGTAAGACATGCTCATAATCCTCTTTAATGACATGACCAATTCAACGTACGCATTCGCCTTCCAAACGGTCACCGCCTCTTCCCAAACCCCAACATCTGCATCAAGTCCTCAGGCTTCATCCGATCCATCAACTTCACCCCACACCATCGCTCTTATCATTGTGAGTATGATTCACAAAGTACATTTTAACACAAAACGCCCAGTCGAATTTCTGAACATCCAACATTGAAATTATTTCCTGCCTTGTTTGCTTTTTGGCAATGGTAGTATTGCATGTTCTGAACACGCAACGGCCAATGCTACTCAATTAGCGTATACTCACAAATGGTTGTAGCTGGAATTCGCGGGGCTGTAAATGCCAGTGGGTAATGAGCTGAAGGAGCCAGGAGCCATGCCACCTTGAATGCCACCCTGCATGCCACCTAGACCAGCTTGCATTGGGGCCATGCCACCCAAGGGAGCCATACCTGTAATATCAACAACAAAAAATCCTTCTAAATCTAACTGCATCATATTAACCTTCCAACTTGAAGTACAGTACCCAAGTTTATCAGCCAAAAAAAATTAATTCACATTACAGGCAGGCAAAATAGGCACACGTCATGAAAAGACCCATTGTTACTCTTAAAAGGGATTCGCACGCGATTTGCTATCACCGAAACATCGAAAAAATCATCAAAATTATATTTTATATTTTGTTATGGCATGGATATGCGAACATAACCTGTAAAGTGGTTGGTTGAAATCCGTGTTATAAGATAAGGGCAGTACTTTTTATCTGATCTGTAATTTCTATAAGAGCGTATCAAAATTACGACTTGAGATCAAAAAAAGCCTGTACCGGTGAATATCAACAGATTTAGCGTGAGATTGGGCACATGATCATTACATTTAACCTCAAACACAAACATTATTGATCTTTGTTTATTCTGTACTGGTGTAACCGCACTCGCGGTTTAGTGCAAATTTGAGACGCGTCGCTGTATGGTATATGTTGGGGGGAGACGGTTATGAACAATTTCCTCGAATCTTCATTTTTTCACTATTTGGTGGTTGTTTCTGCATTTACAAGCAAGGTTATATGGAATTGTTGTACAACACTTAGCCTGATTTATATGCATTTCCACATTTTTTTTCGAGTCTTTCGCATTATCGCTGCTACATCCCTTTATAGTGCATATACTAATCACCATGACTCCTTTCACGATATATGGCCATACTGGTTTCAAAAATCCCCTACATTAATAACAAACCGGTTTTTGAACCAGGAGTCTTGCCCCAGATTGTAATCAGAAATGGGGACATTTTGTCTGTAATGCTTACTGATTGGAAATTTCCAAACGTTCTTTGGTAATTTGAGCTTGCTGCCAATCCTTTCTTTGCAGATACTTTAACACAGATGGTTTTTATTCCAAAACCCATACCCACCAAACAACTAAGGTCAATTGGTCGGGTCTAAAACCTTTTTGTCACTGACGAAAGATAACAGGGTACCATCTGTAAAGATATTTGATGGATGAATAATGAAGCAATGTTGAAATTTGGGGTTTAAGAAAATATTAAGGTTAGTGTTAGTGTACAGATCGACCACAACTACTACACACCTCCTTTTTCAGAGGAAAATGAAATGCCCAGAAAGGCCCACCTCATCATTTCTGTCTGGAAAATTTGTGGTTGCCAGAGTAATAGGGATCATCGAACCTACCAGTAGGCTGTCCAAACCCTCCCATACCCTGACCCTGCCCAAAGCTCCCCATACCAGGGCCGGGGCCATGGCCCCAGGCATGGGCGGTTGTTTGAGACTTGGCGGCAAGGATTTTGGTAGTTCTGTACCCTGTAATTTCCTCTTGAGGAACATAGACAATGGAGAATTCTAGCTGGTCCATCTTGCCATCACCATTTATGTCTGCCAGACCCCTGCAGAGAAAGAGAGAGACACATTTTTTTTTTCAAAAGATTGCCCTAAAACACGAAGACTGAATAAATGGTTAAAATATCAAACTCGGTTTAGAAGCAGGGACCACTGCAAAAATTAGGTATTTCAAAGTTAGTTTCAAGCTAACCAAAAATGGGGTGTTAAGTTCCCTGTTAGAGATGTTTTTTAAAAATGGGTACGTTAGGAATATTACCATGGAATATCATCACAAGAACAGTTCTAAAAGGTGAAAGTAAATCATGAAATGCCCAAAAAAAAATCAACTAAGTTGGATGGTCATCATCAGCATCATCAGCCATTATTGATCCACAGCACGGAAGAAGGCCTCTCCAAGGTGACACCACAAAGGTCCTTCTTGGGCTTTTCTCCATCCAGGTTATGCCTAGGAACTGAGTGATCTCATCTCTCCATCTAACTTTTTGTCTTTCTTGAAGTATTATTCCATTTCTAGGCTCCAATCAGTTATTGCTTTGTCCATCTTCCATCAGTCTATCTTCCATGTGACCAGCACCATGGACATTTGCTTGCTTCACTGCATGGATGATGTCAGTGACTAGAGTCTGGTTTATAATCCATACCATGTGTTTTTATGTTCACGCTTGAGTTGTTCATGCCAAGCATACATCTTTCCATGCGATGTTGACTACCTTCAATTTCAGCATATGGCACATTACTTGCTGAATTACCCTCACTCAGTTTGCCAAAGTTACATTGTACTCACCATATATGGCCACAGTACTGCTTGAGGTAGACCAGACTGGAGGAAAAACCCACGAGTTGGGCACCTGTATGAAGAGATAGATACAAGGTCAGAATTTCAGGCTGAGATTTACAGTAACAATGTTCTTATCCATAACTTTGGTGTAGGTTCCAAAACCACACAATGACTGATGTTTTGTTAGAAAAGTAGTTTCCATGTTACTCATATATAGATCCTGTCATCTGATTGGTTTTAAAGTGGGGGGATAATTCAACTAGCCTGCACAGAAAATGACACCAAAAATGAACATGCCCTGGGCAGAGCGGGCATCCAGGACACCTCTTCCCAGCGTTAAAGACTGCCGTACGAACTATTCATCCGTATTATGAGTGTACATATTGAAGCTCGTGTAAGAGATGAATATAAGAACCATCCAACACTTTTGTTTACGATTCAAGGAAATGGCTGAATTGCGCATCAGTATTCATGCTTGAGCTTTTAGATGAAGATGTGAAAGGATGCAGCTCATAGGGCTAATACCAAACGGCAGGTAAAAAACAACGTGAAGCTATTCGAGGATTGTAATTTGACCACCGAGGACGGCCATATGCAGCGCCGTGTAAAAAGTGGCCGAATTGCGGAGATGCTAATGATTGAAGGAAAATTGTACGCATATCTTGCCGACAAAAAAATGACAAGAAGTAGATTACGGCGATCCATTTTGGATCAACATACTTCTCACACAAGAAGGTTGCAATTATTCAAAAGTTTGGACCCGACGTTACACAAAATGGGTTAACATGCATGCACGCCATAGCCGAACATGATATAGGCTGTGTTAGCATCCTGGCTTCTTAGAATGTTCTTTTAACCAATCAGAAGAAAAAAATTTATATATTCGGTATATAATTAACAGAGAACAATGGTTGCTGAAGCTTCATAAGAAAAGTGATGTTAGAGTTGAGTAGAGATTGGTTGTTGTTGTGTGCTTTTGGGTTTTGGTTAGATGTGTTGGTGATTTCAAGGCTTGTGATTCTAGCAATAAAGTGGTGGGGACTGGAGGGAACGGTCATTAAAGATCTGTATTTTTTTTAACTGGATTTCTTAGACCTGGTATGTAACTTTGTTCTCATTTTTATAAGGAGTGTTCTTTCATGGATAATCACTGAGGTTTACAATATTTGACCTTTGACTTTGCTGACCTCTTAATGACCTTGTCATGTATTAGTTTTATGGCATAATCAATCAACCTCTAATCTCCAAGTTTTTTATTGCTGACACGAATTGGTCCTGTTCACTTGGTTGGACACAGGGGGATATATAGAAATTGCTTTGCATGTGTGTGTGTGCGGTGGGTGTCACCACGCAATATCTTGGATATGCAAGTGTGGGTGTCCATCTTTGAAACAATGAGATGCATCTCAAGTAGGCGTGGGCTGGGATGTAAAGTGGGTCATGTGGCAAAGGTCATCAAGGAAAAATATGGTCCAAAAGTAGAGTCAAATTGGTCAAGAATAGGATATATAATTATAATAAAACATTAAAAAAAGCCACATTTTTTTTTAATCTAAACAAGTATGGGGTGTCCATATTTGCACCATAGATGTCAAACAAGTAGCTGGTGGATGCATTCGAGGTGGGCATGTGGATGGGTCAAAGGTCAAAATGTGGTCAAAAAATGGATTGAAATGGCTATAAGCCTGGCCAAGTGTTTTTTTTTTTTTTTTTTTTTTTTTTTTTTTTTTTTTTTTTTTTTTTTTTTTTTTTTTTTTTTTTTTTTTTTTTTTTTTTTTTTTTTTTTTTTTTTTTTTTTTTTTTTTTTTTTTTTTTTTTTTTATTTTTTTTTTTTTTTTTTTTTTTTTTTTTTTTTTTTTTTTTTTTTTTTTTCCTTTTTTTTTTTTTTTTTTGGCAGGGGTGATGAAACGTGGGGGTGTGTTTAACCATTCAGTGCGAAAAATTGAAAGGTCATTTGAAAGGTCATGTGGGGTCATTCAAGGTCAATGGGATAATACTACTACTTACCCTTCGTCAAATGTGCGTAGGATGATTGAAAATTGTGGTGGATTGTGGTGAACATCAGTAATGAAAAATTGAAGGTCATTTCAAGGTCCGCGGGGTCATTCAAGGTTGAAATGAGATTTAAATTGCTATAGCCCTTGTCCACTTGTGGTAGGATGATGAAACTTGGTGGGTGTGGTCAACATTGCAGGGTGAAAAAAAAATTTGACTGTCATTTCAAGGTCATGTTGGGTCATTTCAAGGTCAAAGCACTAAGTAGGTGGTAGGATGGTGAAACGTAGTGGGTGTGGTTCAGCATTCAGTGCTAAAAATTTGTGAAGGTCATGCGAGTCATCCAAGTCAAATCCTAATTAGTCAAGTAAAAACTTTACTCATCTGAACTGTTTTAAACAAGCGTCCTTGAACCCACTATGTCGGCCTGTTTGGACTATTACATGTTGTTTAGGACCCCCCGTTCAAAATTTCCGAACCAAATGTTTACTTATACAAGGTTTCTTGCCCATAAACACCTATTGTCGTGTTATTTGACTTTGGATGACACACATGTCCTTGGATGAAAGACTTCAAATGTCGGCAATGAATGTTGAACACTCTCACAGAGTTTTCATTGCCCAATACATCCCAAACAGAAGGTCAGGTCCAAAGGTCACATGAGGTCAAGAACATGAGGGATACTACCAAGGCCAATGTCTTAAATGTAATGAAAATCGATTGACATAGTGTGGATGACAAGCAATGTTACAATTCTGACCATTTGAAGGTCACACAAGGTCAAAAAGGTACATAGGGCCACCACACGTGGGTGAATGTGGATGCTCCACGCAATGTATAATTCTGACCATTTTAAGGTCAAACGAGGTCAAAAAGGTAATTATGCGCACCCACCATGAGGGACAATATGCAAGGGACCATTTTAATACTAAGTTGATCGAAATTCGATCGGCATATGTGGATACACCAAGACCGATCTTATAATTTGACCATTTTAAGGTCACACAAGCTCAAAAAGCGTCATACGGGGACATCACCAACATGTGGGACACACCCAAGAGGCATTGCCAACGAAGTGTTATGAAATCGTTGAGTTATGTGAATACACCAAGCAATGATAAATTCTGATCACTTTAAGGTCACACAAGGTCAATGAGGTCATCAACTGTGGGACACTACCCCAGGGGCGAATGTAATTCAAAGTGTCTTGAAAGCGATCGACATATGTGATGATTACACCAAGCATTTTATATTTTTATAATTCTGATCATTTAAGATCACACAAGGTCAACAACATGTGGGACATTACACAAGAGCAATTGTAACAAGTGTCATGGAAATCAATTGAAATGTGAATATACCAAGTAATTTCGTATTTCTGACTATTTTTGGGAAATGATCTCTAAGGACTTCTATAAGACCTTTGACCCCCACTCGTGAAAGGGTAAGGGGGGACGACCATACAAGGAACCATTACATGCAAAGTGGACATAACATGTGTGCATGTAGGCCTAGGTGGAAACAGCGGCCGACATGACAACTTTGGAATACAACTTTCAGTATTCCAGAGAACAAAAATCAGTATTTTGGACCCAAAATCAGTATTTTGCGAATTTGTCAATTTTTGGCCAAGTTAACTTTACGGTACGGCTGGTATGTAGAAATGTCAGTGCAGTTTGAAAGGGCTAATTTGGCGCACAAAGATTTTTTTTTTTTTTGAATGACATGAAAAATTTAAATGAAAATGTCTAAACTTTCAAGGATCAGAAATTGAAAACTAAGCACCTAGGTAAAATGAACTGCATAGTAGATTTTGCTCTTTAAAATACAGCTTTTCCAGAAAAAATGACAGCGCTCGTCGTCTGACAGCCCCAGTTAAGGAAACTGTCAGTCAGGAACTAAGTCCATCTGGAGTATTTTTTTAAACTATACACAGTCTAACTTCAAGACTTGAAACTTAAAACAAAACTATAGACTATACGCAATAAGTGTGTGTAGGTCTATACCTTTGCACCATTGCAGTTAAATAGTTAATCAAAATAGATCAGAGGAAGTTGCATACAGCAGTAAATAGTTAAATCAAAATATTGATGGGCGTGAACCATCCGAAAGGCGGGAGAAAAAACATGTCGGAACAACGATTTAACATACTTTAGAAATGAAAAATCTTCAAATCAGTCCTTTTATTCACTTTGGAAATTTTCCTCTTCCTAACATTTTTCTGTTTTTTATTTTCTTCTTTTTTATACACTTTATTTTTATTTTAGTAATGCGACTAGTTTCCGTATGTTTTGCGGGAAAAACGTCCGTCCGTATTCGCATCTTTTTCCGTACAAAAATACGAAAAAATCCGTACTAGTAGGCAAGTCTGACGCGCGCAATTGTGTTTGGGGTTAAACAATTTTTACTACAGACAGCACACTCGTACATCAGGCTTTATGGGTTTACTCTTAACAAAAAAAATGTCACATGGGACTCTTCTTTAAAAGCATGTAGCACTTAATTTTTTTCCCTAAAAACCATCATGATTTAATCGCCCCCGCGCGCGTTACTAAAAACATCGCGTTTGCACTGCTGCATGCTGAAATGCCGAAATTTCCATTTCCCCCTTTTTTATTGTTCATCATTTCTTCAAGAAAACATTTTCGCTCTCTGAAATCATCAGATGAAAAAATGTAAGTAAAAAAAACACATGTCCGTCCTCATGTTTGATGTATAGTCTTGTCAGAAACGGGAAAAAATGGCAAAAATTCACAATCAATCACAAGGTAGGCCCTATAGCTAAGTTGTTTTCCTATTCGACAGTTGATGTTAGGACAGACTGAGTAGGGTTTCGTACTTTCCAATACAGGCTTAATTACGTCACGCAGGAAATTTCATGTGCAAGATTAAATTACGTCATGCAGGGAATTCCTGTCGGTAACCATAATTATACGGAATATGGGAGATCGCATTCAACTAAATAAATCTTCTTTTCGTATTTCCACCTCATCTTAGGCTCAAACTTAATGGTCATAACAGCTTTTGAGATCTTTCCGCTAGGTCCTGTTCTTTATCCGAGCTCGGTGAACTTAGTACAATTGAATCACCTCCCTCCGCATATTTACTAACACTGTGATGCGGTGGGCTTTGTGTTATGAACTTGCGAGTAACCCTGGCCGAATTGGAGGGACCATTTCTAAACTCTCCTAAGAGCTCTGATAACTTACATAGGGGCATATGAAAAAAGGGGCATTTTCTTTGTTGTCGTTACTATTATTTTACGGGTGGAAAATATTGACTACCCGCAAACTTTCTTCCCCTTTGTAAAAAAATACATCGGTCCTCGACCGCTTGTGTCGCCTGCCGTCGCGGTTAGTGCATGATAGGCCTAACATGACCTTTGACCTTGCTATGTGACCCTTTACCTCATCAACAAATGAGGGATCCCATGTTTCACCTATGATTCAAGTTATGGTTCCAATTGAACTTCAACTGTTCAATGAGGTCATTTTACATTTTCAGCCTATTTTACAACTTGACCTCACATGACCTTTGACGCTTGGCATGTGACCTTTTACCTCATAATCATATGGAGGTTCCCATGTTGCACCTATGATTTCAGTTTGGTTCCAATGAACTTCAACTTTTCATATAGGGTCAATTTTACATTTTCAGCCTATTTTACAACTTGATCCTCACATGACCTTTGACCTTGGCATTTTGACTTTGACCTCATCAACAATGAGGGGATGTCATGTTGCACCTGTTACCCAATTTTGTTTAAATCCATCAAAGTATGTGGATCTTACATTGCAAATGTTAACCCTTTTTCACAACAGACATCATCAACAACAGACACAACAACAACAGTGTCAAAGTGATCCCTATTGGTTCTTCCTGCCTTATGGCAGGCGACACAAAACTGGGAATCCCCAGGTGACTTTAATCGGAAATCCTACAACATCTACGGCTTCGAGATGAATATTACGCTATGTCCGCGTCGTGATTTTTGTTCTGAGCCGTAGGCTACATGTATGCTGCAATTATTTTATAAACAAAATCATTTTCTGTTTCCTCCTATATAGAAACAGTATGGAATTTGTCGCGGACTTGCAGTATGCAGTATACTCAATATTTTTCAAAGGGCCTGGTTCTATGCCTTATGTGTGTCTATCCACAGGCCGCGGTGCTGTTTATTGCTATAGACCAGTTAACAGCAATGTTTTGTAAACACATGTTAGTGCCTGGTACTTGAACTAGGTCGGCCGGACTGTGGTGACCACTGGGCAATTGTATCTATTATAGTTTTAATACTATGGCCATACGATTGGCAGGCATGATTGGCAGTCAACAAAGAAGTGACGTCGGATGTTAACTGGTCTATAGATGTGGGATAACTTGACAGACATGGAGTTTTTTTGCTGAATTGAAGCATTAAAGAGCCTTGGTCATAAAATTTTGCATGACAATTGAAAATTATGAACATTGCTAAAATTACTTAATGGTTCTAATGACATGACAATATGTTATGCAAACACAAGATGTTTTTTGTGTAGTAAAATATATACAGTGGTGAATATATTGTATTTTCAGTGTTTTTATACAAATTTATATGGACCTGTACAGGTTCTATTCCATGTAGTTAAGTAGGGTAAAATTTCAGGCCAGTTGGGCGAACTGCCAACACTGCCACAGTGCCCGGTTTAAACTCCGGTAACATTGCATATTCAGAAATATTGACATTGTCTTGGCAACTGACATCAGTTATGATGGTCGACGGCAACTTGAACAAGAATAAGTGAACTTGAATCAACACTTACGATACCATATTTATACCATATTCGTTTTCAGTAAAAGCATTTTTGCTTGAAAAATGTTATTTATCTCTAATTCTTGGCTATTTTTTGGATGTTTATTTTTTAATTGGGGGGGGGGGTTTTTTTTTTTTTTTTTTTTTTTTTTTTTAATAATTCTGCCATGTGCGGGGTCATAATTGGTGCCCACACCTAAAAGGTGTTCTTGTGTAATATCAGTGTTTTGGCCTATTGTATCACATTTGCCAAGCATTACAAGGGGAGTTGCCCAACATTGAGCACGGCTTCTCATTCGCCGGTAAACGCCAGGGCAGCCCATATTTATTATTATCAATGAGGTCGCGTGATTTTGATCACTTCTCAGGATTAAATGAGCACAATTTGGTGTATTTCCACAATCGCAACGACAAGACACGAGGAATGGAAGGACGTTTTTATTGGATTGAAACTAAAACTTGGACCGAGGTCGCGCCAGGATTTTCGTGCGTATTTTTTTTTTTCTTAAAGTAATTGAGGTCACATGATATTGTAACGACTTCTCAATCTCGCACTCATGCATCTATGGTGGGGGTAGCAACCAAGGAGTATTAATGCAAATTAGCAACCTGCAGGTATTGAAAGGATGACTACAGTAGATAAAAGGGGTGTACGCCTATGAGTTGTCTATTTATAGATGACCGAGAACAAAAATATGTAATCTTGAAAACCTCAATTTTGCGTAAATAGCCATGAATATAGAGGTTTAAATTAAAGTTAATATAGTAACGACATTGCTAGAACCTCGATCCGTGAACAAGTTTTATTCAACGCCTTTTGTGAGTTCACAGTGAAGGTGTGGCTTTCTGTTGGCAATAACAATGATTCCACCCCTTGTACGTTCCATACCAAAAAATCTGCAGTCATGTTAGAACATTAACACTTTAAGTGCGTTAAAATTAAAAATACATACGGGGGTTAACTCAAAACAATTTTTAAAAAAGGAGCATTGAACTTTAAAAAAATCATCGCGATGTTTATTCAAGGAGATACGGAGTACTGACTTGATAAATAATGTCTTTGAAAAAAAAACTCAATTGAGCAGCCGATTCTGATTATCCTACACATTCAACTCCTTATGCCCACACACACAACAAAAAAAAACTTTGAGCACAATGGTGCTGCCGGGAGAGGTCAAATGTCTCCTAACAACACACGAACCTTGAGGCATCGCAGTGTCTTTCATGGAATTTCAATTAACACAAAGGGACCTCTTTACCTGCGTTACTATTCGTAAAGATAGTGTTTTTTATTCTAGTTAAATGTGCAACCCGATACCGGAATATATCTCATATATAATAATTACCAACCCATTTCAATTTTAATTCGCCTAAAGTAAACCGGAAAAACATGAAGTACAATGGTTCTTTCCAGAGACCTCATTGTATGCAGAGGGTCGCAAAAAGGGGTGGTGGCATGACAACAATGTAACAGTCGAAGAGCTGTATGTTCGCATGGCAACATCCCTAGGTCGATTTACATTGAACCATCATTACAAATAAAATGACACTAAAATTCCATTTAAACTTCAAATAAAACTAAAATTAACTTTATAAAACAATAAGATACAATAAAAAAAACTAGAATATCACAAGTCCAAAAAGAAACTATTTGACAAACGCAATCGCACTGGACCCATCAATCCCCGGTCAATCCCATCCATGTCCCTTTGAATTAAATGGTATATTAGTCCCCGACATTTACAAAACTCGAGGATGAAAAAAGAGGTGTGATCATGCCCCGGGATCATGTGATTTCGGCATGCTAACAGCCCTGAGGCCGAAACACACATTACAAATACAAGAAGGGAAAATCGCCACAAACTCCCCCTCCGAATAAATGAGCCCCAAAACACTTTCACAAATCAAAATAAGACATATCATAAACAAAACTAAATCTATAATAAATAACACACTACAACTAACATTAATCACAAAACATAGGCACAACCCCGGAATAAAACCTTAAGATTGCCAGACTCCACTATAAATCAACCTAGCTCCCCTAACACAACTTGGTATACACCCGTATATGAATATTTATTGGACGATATTTATTTTACAAACACCTGCTGCAACTTCTACGGCCATGTGACATACATCCTTGGAACGCATGGGAATGTACGTAAACGTATACACCACATACCAGGGCAATCAGTGCCTGATTATGATTCTTGGCTCGTGTTAGTTGAGTGTATATTTTATCTGGTTTCGCTAATAAAAAATCGCGCTTTCGACGTCTGCGTTCGCTATACAACAAACAAATACGTGATTATTGACTGATATCTTGGGTACGGGGTTACATGCGACAACCACAAAAACAAACGGCAAATAACACACTCTGGCCGATTTTGCTTACGAAATTCATTCAGCTGAAGAGCACAAATCCCACACCTTTCACACAACCAATTTTGAACAAATATGCTCAATCAAGGGGGCCCCCAACGCGAGATAGGCCTAGACTTTTTCACCGCTCTGCCGAATCAGTACGATTGAATTAGCTTCACTCATGAAGTAACAAATATTGATGTTTTATTCGGAGGATGGTGGAAAACTAGGGCCAGCGGTGATCTCGAAACCTACTATGCCCCTGGCTTACGCTCAGGGCCATAGTATGGTTTTGAGGATCACCGACGGCCTAAGTTTCAAACCATCCCCTAATAGCAGTCATTATTTGGAAATATGAAATTAGTTGTCCCATTTGAAGTTTAAGACAAGTAACCCAGTGTGATGTTCTGTGATGATTTTTAAATCTCCTAGTATGGCCTGTGAATATAAACACTCAGAAATCTGTGATGGTTAATGCTAGGAATTCCTAGGAACCAACTGGCAACACTTTGTTTGTTTGTGCTTATTCAGTTACACCCTCAAAAAATTCTCCAGGAGTTAGAGTGAATTTTTAAATCTGAAGGCCATTGAAGCCATATGTCTTTGTGATTCGGTGTAAAACTTTCTTTCTGAAATTACTGATGGATACAGTAGAGCAAAAATTAGAATTGTGCTGCATTTATTATGCTTTCTTTCCAAAATCAGGTTCTTACTCATGGTGTAAACCATGGACATACCTGTGATGAAGCCAGCCACTGGCTTGAGTTGGAAAAACTGGGAATCATGTTTGGCCCGCTCCTCTGGCGTTATCCTCCAATCTGTCATATCAAAGAGTAATCAATGAAAATAATTATAACAAATAGATGCAGGGTGCAGCCCCCCCAATTCCACAAAAGGGGAAAAAAGTCTACTTTTTGTTGAATTTGTTGATAAAAAGGTCCAACATTTAGGGAAATTTTGACAAGAAAGTCCACTTTTTAGTGATGAGATATTCATTAAGTCCAAAAAAAAGACTATTCTAGAGGGTTAAGTCTATTTTTACTTAAAAAGGTCCACTTTTTTGAAGTTCTGCACCCCCAAATAAACCCTGCATATGACCCTTACTGGACAGCAGTCCATAACATAGCAGAGTATACAGTTCCCAGCATGACTGAGCTCAAACCAATTCTACAAAGCACTCTGGGAGATTAATTTTCTCTGCTGTAATTCAGTCAATTTGGTGGACTTCAGTTTATCTAACAGAAATACTTCAATGAAGTGAGCTTGGTGTTTGGCAGAACTGATAACACTTGTCAAGCAAATGATTAGTTTCCATCATAATTTGTTAATTTCCACTCCATCAACACACCCAAAAGAAATTTTCACTTGAAAATCTTGGCCATTTCAATTATTAATCATCAACTAAGCTGAGCTACGGATACGGTGATAAGGCAGCTTACAAAAACTTGCCAGGAAAAGAAAATAGTTCTCAGTAATAATTGGTTTATACACAACACTATCAATGTACCCTTAAAAGAATCCTGTGAAATTGTCCCTTTAAAATATGCCATACAGTACAGCAAACACTTTTGTGGTTTCTCAGACTAAGAGATCCATGGTTAAACTTTTACTGGGACAATTAAACCACACCTTTCATAAAACCATATCCGCCTGCGTAAACTGCAGTGATTACTTTAAACCTTAACAACTGAGTTAATACTAACCTTGGAAACCAGCACCTTGCATCATCTTGTACAACTTCCACGTCCCTAAGATACACATGGTGAAGAAGAAAAAACACAAATACTTTGTAATAATTCTATATAAGTACTAGTATATAGAGGCCTATTGGCATATAGACACTATGAGGCAAACATGGCTTGTGTGTGCCATTTTCTACAGCCTGTCATTTAGTGTATACTTAAATTGAGGCAGACAGTCTTGGATTATCTTTACTTAAGAGTAGATCTAAATTTGTATCCAAATAGGGGAAGGATCTTTTTTTCTTAAAATAAACTTTCCCCAATCTTTCAGGAAATACAAAACTTACTTGCATCAACCTACTCAAATTGTTTACTAGCAGTACATTGTTGATTTCCTTCTGGCCATGACTAAAGTTGAAAGCCTCAATAAGAGTTAAAATGTAGAGTGCATGCATGAAAATAAAAGTGCATTAAATTATTTCCTCCATGGCTGGCTTAGCAGGCAGAGGAAGTTCCCTCCCTATGAAATGAGTAAGCTGGCAGGCAGTCTTTTATACTTGAAGTGCAAAGATCAGAGGCATATTACAATTCAAAGAAATGTTAATTTTTGGGCCAAAGCCCCCCCCCCCCCCTAAAAAATAAAAGTTGTCTCATGATCATTTGGCAAAAAGATGTCCTGTGCATTTTATTTATTTTAATTTTTCTTTTTTACATGTGCTTCATGCATGGAATATGGAATTTCTGTTTATTGCATTTTCGGCCCCTTTTTTGTTTCATTTTTTTATGACAACTTAAAAAACAAGACCGAGAATGTCTTGAAAGCTGGAGTCCATGATTCTCTGAATCTAGACCATGCAGTTGCCAGGTTCCATACTGCCTGATAGTGTTTTCAGGCATGTAAGTGGACATTTCCTGAAAACTGATCCATCCCTTGCCCCAGCGGCCAAACGCTTGCACATGACACTAACTTTTATCAGGGGGTTTGGGAGCCATGGACAAAAAATGAGAGAAACGGGGGAAAAAAGGAAAACAAGGAGTAAAAATGCAAACAGGCTGAAAATCAAAGAAAAAAGCTTCAAGTTGGCCTACCAAGTTCAAAAACCGAGGAAATCCTACTTAACGAGGATATTTTCATACCGTTTTATGCGGGAATCTCCACCAAGGCTCAGAACATTAAAAGGGTTATAATCCACCTACCAAAAAATTTTGTATGTTTTTTTTATGCTGAATACATCACCCAAGTCCCATGAAATTTTATTTTTTACATTTCAGGATTTTTTTTTTTAATATTGCTAGAATTTTTTGTATTATTAGGTATTATGCCAAATTTCAGGAAATCCAGAGAATTTTTTCCGATTCAAAATTTCCCATTTTATTTCTCTGGATTTTTTGAAAATTTCATTTTTAAAAGGATTTTTTTTATATTCTTTAAAAAAACAGTTATTTGCCATCATTTGGAGTTGGGTGTTTTACAACTACTTTATCATTACAACTACTGTTTTTTTACCATAAAAAACAACTTGTAAATTGATAGAAACAATTAGAAAAGGCCGAGAATTTCAGGTGCATTCTATAATCTGGAACAAGCAAAGCTTAGAGCATGCCTCCATTTCAATGACAATATATTATGACTCAAGTGAATAAACAGGAAGATGTTGGTTATGGAGCCTGTAAGTGATGCCGAAGGTAGACCTTACATAACAAAAAAATTAACTTAAAGGTGGTTGTTTCGATTTATGTGTATTGTGTTCTCTTCTACCCTTGATTAAAGCCTGGCACCTGCACATACCCCCCATCAAGTTCCGCGTCGTAGGAAACAAACTTGCGGTTTTGATGGTAGAAACGCAATAGAATGCATGTTTCAAAGCCCTAGTTCAAATACTTGTCTATAGTAGATTCAACCCAATCGTGTCACCGGAGGAAAAGTTTGTTGGACAGCGTCGATTAGTTGGTAGAGGAGGCAAAATCTGTGGCCCGATTCACTGTTTTCATGATAAACTAAGATAACTGGTCTTTAGGATTAAAGAGTGCAAAGACCCTTTTGTTGTTTTCCTTCCTATCAATAGCACGGCATTCAAAACTCAGTAAAATTCAACTTCACCTGTTACATTGAATACCATTGAAGAAAATACGATTAGTCAGAATGTATTGAGAGTTAATGTAGCTATTAATGTTTTTAATTTGACCTGAATGATTCACTAAGCCAGAATTGATTTTTCTCTGCTATGTTCCAATATGCCCAGGAGCTTAGCAGACATTTGTAACACATCTCAAGTACAAAGGGGTTGAGTGATTCAATATTTTACATACTGACCAGGGACCCCTGACCCATAATTCTTAAACTGCACAAATGGTGCCTTAATGGAGGGGGCCAGGACAAAAGTTTGTCCAGGGGTCAAATTTTTAAATTGATTTAATCGTGCTGAAGAGTATACCATGTTAGTTGTCTAACCACAAGGATTCAGGAAAGGTATGGTTCTTACTATCTACAACGTAAAGTTTAAGAGTTAAGCTAAAAACAGCAAAAATCAATAAAAAGAGTCAATTTCCGTTTACAGGGGTCAAATTTTTTAAGTTGCTCCGATTGTGATAAAAAATAGTGGCAAATTACTTGTGGAGCTCATAGGATCAAAAATAAGAATAGTTTTGAGTGGGCCTCAGAGCTATCGCTTAGAAAAGTAGGGGGACCCAAGGTCAGCACCCCCATTGAATGTAATGGACGTTGACCTTCTACATCGCCCCCTACATCGGTAACTAAGTATTTTAGACATTCAAACTATTCCTAATTTTAATCCCATAATCACTATCAATAATTTGCAGTCATTTTTTATTTTAAATTCGAGCAACTTTAAAATTTGACCCCTTTTACAATGAAATTGACCCTTCTTATTGATTTTTGCTGTTTTTAGCCTATAACTCTTTAAATTTACGTTGTAAGATAGTACAAACTATCTTTCCTGAATCCTTGTGTTAGACAAATAACATGGTATACTTTTCAACAGAGTGGATCAATTTTAAAAATTTTGACCCCTGTACAAACTTGTTGGCCCCCTCTCCTTAAGGCCCTATTTGCTGGCACTTAAAATTACTTTTCAGGTCCCTGTCATTCTGTCACCATAATTTAATCACTCAAACCTTTTGTACTTGAGATGTGTTACAAATGTCTGCTAGCTCCAGGGTTAATACAATTTGCGTGGAATTTTAGTTTTCATACACTGAAAATCCCCTCATTCAATGCAAATACCTTCAGGAAAAGTACTAGAGGTGACACGATGGTTTGAATTCCATAAAAAGTGGAAACACTTAAAACGGCTGCTGTTTTTGTTTATATCTTAGGATTGAAATGGATTCGAGGGCTCAAATTTCAGGACGACAATGAGACAAATACGGCCTTTAATTGATCCAATCGAACTTACTCCAGGTAAATCAGGGGGGGGTCCCAAGACGATCGGAACACGCCGCTTTAAAAGGCTAAAGAGGCTAAAATGGGAAATACTTATGAAACTCATCTAAATACCTCCTATACAAAATATAGTTTAGTCGATGTAGTGCTCTATGAATGCCAAGACTTGGATATAGACAAATTTAGGCCAGAAAAAAAACCAGTGTGTATCAGACGACCGCGCGCATTAGTGTTAAACTTGCTTTGACCGCATAATTTTTTTTAGGTTTTATCAAAATGAAAAAAAATTTTTTTGGTAAAAAAATTTCAGAAAAAAATGAAAATTTGGCGCGAAGCGGCAGAAAAATTGAAAAAAGGGGCAAAAATGCATAAAAAAAATGAAAAAACTGCATTCGCATTAGCTTTTTCTAAAAAAAAAAAAAAACGCCTATTTCGCATTAGCTAGTTTCAATTTCTTATGAGGACAACTTGTTTTTTGGCCTTCGCAATAACGCATGAAAAACTCCAATATTGATAATTTAATATAATGCACATCCTTGCAAAGTGGGCATTGTGGTTTTGTGGGTCTTGTGGAGGAAGGGTTAGCATATTGGAAATTTCTATTACGCATTGTTAAAGGCTGATTATAATTTTATAAATCCCAATTGGGAATTTGTAAAATGTTTATTTTTGAAAACTAGCATTTATAATTTTGAGTATGCCACTTTATAATGCAGAACTATTGACATTTATCTGTTATGGAACCTATAGAGGGCGTCCTTCTTTCCTATCTGGCATTCCTTTTTTATTGACTTTTTAAAATAGCTACAGAGCATCGTGTTGCCTTGTTAGCAGTGATGTTGATGCTTTGACACTCCAGTGACTCAGGTTGTAAAAATATGACTGCCTTGGGATGCGTAGCACATGATGAGACCGAGAATCTAGTCTAGTACTGACTGAGTCTGATCACTCAGCTCAGTCTTCATACACCAATTTTCACTCTGAATAGGTCTGAAAAAAAAAAGATTACTAAACGCGCTGGAATGTATTGTTTGTCCACCCGTTGACGTCATTTAACCCATAACTCAATGACAGAAGCCCAGTACATGTGCGAATGGTACGTGGTCAACTTTGAACTATGAGTCAAGGGTTGCGTAACCCGACATTGCAATAGGCCTATGGATATGGAGCCTATACATGTGTTATATTTGCCTGCATTTTCACCGGCATCTTCATGACTAGGACGGTATGATTTCTATGAAACTTTGACAAAAACATTGTCTATAGACCTCTCATCTTCCTCGAAATTGACCGCCATTACCCTAACATTTACCCGTGGTGATATAGGCTCCACACCGACCATTTATTCCGCCATTCATAAAACTTTTTCTGTGCTAGAGACTTTAATCAAGCTAATGAATGGACATTTGACTCTGTTGCAGTCGCGATATCGTCCGAGCGGAGGATAGGATTTTGGAGCCATGCAGCTGGACCAGGATAATGATTAAGATTTCTGCCACAGAAATGCAAATTGGGAGGAATTCATTGTTGTGATCAAATAGTCACAACATTTTTGCTCTTGCGTAGTTCACATAATCAACCAGAAATTTTGTGGGACAAACACACCAAAATGATTTTACTGATATTTGTTTGTGGTAATTGTTTGGTTCCAACAAGATTAAAATAAATATCTGTGATATCATCAATAGGAAAAATAAGCTTAGTAGGCGATTAGGCGATTCCGTGTTTATAAACGCCGTTTTTTTAGCCCAGTAGGATTTTAAAGACAAGGCCTGGTGAATGCGTGGGGTGCATCACGGTTCTGTACTTTTGCCATTGATTTTGCATTGGATTGTGTGTAAAGGAGATGCAAAAGAAGATTTGATGGTGAGATGTTGTATGCCGATGACTTGGTTATTAATGTGTGAGCCAATGGAGGGAATGCGGGAGAAGTGTTGGAAAGGAAGGTGGCTTTTGAGAGTAAAGAGTCTGAAGGTAAATCTTGTATCTGGGAAGACAAGGTGCTGGTGACAGCGGGGGGTGGAGAGGGAGGTGGTATGAGTAAGGTAATAGACCATGTGGCGTGTGTGGGAAGAGGATAATAAAAAAGAAAATTCAGTGTGTGTGCGAAATGGGGGAAAGGATCATGGAAGATGCACAGATGAAGAGTTTGGCAAGAGATTTTTATGTGTGGAAATATGAGAGAAGGGAGCTGGAGGGATGTTGAAAACAGGGGGAAAAGTGGTGTGATGAGGTTTTATTGCATTCACCAGTCATTCTCGGTCATGCCTCTCAACTGGCCTATTCCACCACATCAGGCATGTTTCACGAGAGCGGGGTCCAGTAGTTTGGCCGTACTAGAAAACACACAATTTTTCAGTACAATTTTGTTGGCACTCCGTCAGATGTGTTTTGTCCTATGTAACTATGAGATTGACAAGCAAAATCTGTAAGACCATTGAGTTGCCGGCAACAAGTAGTTTTCTCATATGACACTTTTGAGGGGTGAATGGTACACTTTTGGGAATATTTTCCCATTTTGTTCCATCAAATGTAACATTCACTACGAAAAAAAAAACAAAAGTATTTTGTTTGTAAAAAATTATCTGAAAAACCCACAAACAGGATGGTTGAACATTGGCTTGCATAAGTGGCCCTAAAATACATAATTGATTAATCAAAAAATCAAATCCTGTCACAAAAAGTAGGTAAAACAGCAATCAGGTGTGTTTGTGAATGTTAACATTTGATGGACATATTGTGTCCATCCCAATATGTAGACATTTGAGCCATAAGGAAACGGGAGCTGTTATGAAAAATCTACATTGTATTCTTTGCCCAAATTTACTTTTGGAGTGTGTTTGCCTTCAAAATTGCATTTGATACTTGAATTTACACATTTATGAAAAAGGAAGATTTGGACCCCTCTATCGTAAAAACATCAGGCCTCTACCTTCTGATCCTCGGATGATTCTCCTCATTCATGTTCTCTCCATGCTCTTTTCCATGCAGACTCTCCTCTATATTCTCACTGAAATTCAAGTTCCATTCACTTCCCCATAACAACATTACCCCTTGCGATCTCTTCCATCCTTTTTCATTGCTTCATATCTTATACCTTTTGTTGGGAGAGTTCTCTCTCAAATCACTCTGCCCCTTTTCAGCCACTCCTGTCATAGCCTTCGCAACACTTTCTTTGCTTGCTTCTTTAGCCTCCTACATGTACTCACTTATTACTCTTACATACGTTTTTTTTTATGATCCTTATGCATCCTGATTCCTCACTATCGCCTCCTTCATCTCTGCATTCCACCACCCATATCTCCCACACACTTCATACATTGTAAACTATGCCTGTAATTACCCACAAATCTGACACATTGTAGCTGATAAAAGTCGATGTATATTATATCACATCATCACATACAATGTGAAGGAAATTGGGCGACAATAGGCCATTTTGATTAAACCAGCTTGTTGGTGTCAAAGATGACTGTGACGTCCCAGCCCATTACTTCGGCATGCACGTTAAACCTTACATCATGGAAAATTCACGTTGTCGTTGATTCCCAGGGCACCCTCGAATATAAAATGTAATTCTAGATCCTCCATGAACATCGTCAGGCATTAAATTTTGTTGAGATCGTTTAACCATGCAAAAAGATCAGACATGCTGTTTTCCCTTTTTCCCAAAATGGAGCCACAGTCCAAATATAGCGTGGCCACGTGGGTTGGTGTGTGTGAGTTGCGCAGATATGTGCAACCTTTTTAACCCGTAGTAATGCACAACACTCCAAAGTTCTCATATTGTTTGCACACTGGGAATTTGACCGCGGCGAGTCGCGAAAATTCTACTTGCTCCAGGCGTAGCCAGAGGGGGGCAGGGGGGGGCAGCCGCCCCCCCCTGTGGGGAATCTTGCACCCCACCCCCCACCAACTGAAAAAATTTCGTGATTACATAGGCCAGTACTATACTAACACATTTTAATATTGGGCTTGCCCCCCTGAAAATGGGTGTGCCCCCCCTTTGCCCCCCTGAAAAAAAAAGCTGGCTACGCCCGACTTGTTCTAGGTCCACCAACTCGTTCGTTTTGTTAAATTGTAACCATGAAAATCGGCGTTGTCGGCCGATCGACATATATACGGGTTAGATACCTGAACTACAAATGTGACTCCTCTCAATCAGTCAGATGGATTGAGAAACTTCAGGCACGCCGACTTATAGCTCCAATTACTTGTTCTTCAAGAACATTACAACCTGGTAAATTACGTCTTTCCACCCTGTGTCCAGCCTGCAAATTACTTCTCACGCTATGACAACCAGCTCAAATACAATGTTCCCATTGCGACCATTGATTCGTACAAGTTTTCATTTTATCCTCACTCAATCCGTGTGTGGAATCATCTTCCAGCCACTGCTGTTTTAGCTCCAACTGTAGCCGCATTTAAGGAAGAGCTACTATGCCTGCCATCCTGGTAATGCATCCTCCACCAGGTTCCAGATTCCTGTAGATGTCACCATGTTCCTGTATATGGCCCGTTTCACAGTAATTTTGAATTTTCACTTAAAACCTATAAGATTTTTTACAGGAAGGTGATACAGAGTCACTTTTGTGTTTTTACTTAGATCTCTACTAGACCTACCTCCCATACCTAAACCAACTTATTGGTGCTTGTATTTCAGGAGACGGCCCACACAAAATGGTCAAAATTTGACTAATATGGCGTCAACCAGAAATGCATGCCCTTTTGTTTTCAGCTGCCATATTAGCTATGTAGAACCTGTCAATTTTTACTTTTGAGTTCTTTTAGGCAACTAGTGACACTTTATTACCATGTGAAAAAAAGGTGTAGCAGAGTGCTCAAAAAGCTTATATGGAGCAATCAAAATTGAGTGTTGGACGTGACATTTTCTGTTCACATTGAATACCATTTTATTCAATTACACTGACACTCCTGTGGTGGATATCTGTGGCATTTTATTGTATCATTTACAAAGATATTCCCTCATGATAATGCCCACACAAAATTATATAACTGGTCCTTGAATTAATTCAGATATGGTTATTTGAAATCTTGTCTGCAATTTTCCGTTCACAATTTTGTCACGTCCAACACTTTTTGCAGAAGCCCTGTTGTCTTTATGAAGTAAGTTCTATGTTTGTGTTATTTACTCTCCGAGAGTGATTTCACTCTACTAGTAAATTGTACTAAAAGTTTTGACACCCACTGTACAATGACTTGGCTCCATCAACCTGAATTTTTCCGTCCCACAGTCCCGTCCAACACATTTGGTCACGTTCAACACACTCGAGTTCATATGGTCATGTTTTTTTAATAAAATTAGGTTAAAAACGCGTGTTTTTTTGTTTTTTCTTGAAAAAAATTTTAGGTTTTCCTTGTAGTTTGTTATTTTATATGAGACCGAGCTTGTTTTGGTAGTATGTTGTTCCTTGGACATTGGCCTTCCCATTTTCCGGAAGCAAAAACATATGATTTTATTTGTACTAATTACTGTAACCGTCGTTAAAGCTAAAAAGTCAGGTGTTGGATCATGGGCGAGTCCTGAGCATGTGGCGGAGGAACACAATGCTACAAATGGGTGCTACGGAAAAACAAAGCATGAGTTAGGTTTCAAATATAATAGGCAGGTCTCGGTTGTGATCCTCTTTTACTTCAGTAAACTAAACATCTAGAAAACAACAAATGCTTGCGACAAATCTGAAAAGTGCCCTCATGCCCATTTTGATCCAAAAAAGGCAATTTTCACGAACACGCTTTGTGGATTCTTCTTCTAACTTTCATATTGGATGCTTGCTTACGTTACATCTAGTAACCATCTCATCATGAAAATATGTCTATTCAGTAACATCTCATAGGGAGAATGAAGAAATCTCGCATTGAATTTTGGACCACCCTGTTCTGTGTAATGGAAGTATTTGTCCAATAAAGTTTACATGGCCTTGGTGTGCAATTTTGTTAATTATATTAAACAAGTGCCAAGATATGTAATCATCACTTAGTGTTTTAGAGGGTGACACCCATAAACTGAATACTTTTTCTTACTTATTTTGCTTGTTACACCCTGCATATTTACGAGTCACCCTGTAGGAATGAGGCCAATTGTATTGTTTCTGAAATCGGCGGAGTATATGCTCTCAGAATAGATTTACTTTATCTAGGGTTAAAAATGTAACAGTCAAACGTTATAGCCTCAAACTGTAAAATCATGCAGTTTGCCTAAAAAATGCACATGCAACTCAATTGGCCCCACTTAAAAAACATGACCTATCTCACAAACGAGGAGGTCTGCCACTTTAAATTTATAGTATGTTTCTAGGTTTTCCATGGGTGTTTGGTGAACTACCAATTACTTTGATGTGTGATCAGTTTAATTAAATTTCAAAACTAGCCCTTTCACATTTCATTTGTCACGTCCAACTCAGCTTCAATCGAGCAACTGCAACATTTTCCCCTAAACCTAAGCTTTGAAATAATTGGAAGGGAAGAGATGAAAAAGCATTCACTAGGACCTTGGTTAGTAGTGTTTCTCTTTATATAAAATCATTTTTTGTTTTTAATAAAGGTCAAAAGAGAAGATTTTAAGTCAAAATTCCGTCAAATGTCACTTCCAACACTTTGGACATAAAGCTATTTATCTGCTAACTAATGGGTGAGGATTTTGCTTACATTCGGTACAAATGTTCTCATCGTACCACTATCAATTCATGAAAAAATCACTCCTGCCTGTTCATTCTTTGGCTTTTATAATACAACTTTTTTATGTCAAACTGTTTGTTGGGGATAAATAGAGCAAAAATATCAGAAATTGTCAAAATTCAGCATCAATTTCATATTTCACTGGTATTGCCTGAAGGTGCATACTTTACATTTATGATGAAGACAAGTCTAATATCTTTTGGCAATTTATCTAAATTTCCATTAAAACTATTTGCATTTTTTACAAAAATGGCTCAATTTTCAAACTCTCTGATTAAAAAAAGTAATAAAGGAGAAAAGATTCAGGTGTGCTTTCTATTTTTCCTTAAAATTTATAGTCTTACACACATCAGAAAACAAATAACAAAGCTTGACACTAAGTTTGAAAAAATGACCCCCAGGTTGACAAAAAGTTGGCAATTACTGTGAAACGGGCCATATAGCGAACTCTCATTTTGTTGACTCCTTAGTTGGAATTGAACTGGTTTATCCTCCTTCACTTCAGTTTTGCACCCACCCTTGTTTGTGACATCACCTGCACCATCCAAGTATAGCTCTAAGTAGCTGCACATGTGGATTATCATTCAAGCTTCAAGTTAGCCCGGAGGCTTTGTGACACATGGCAACATTGATTTGATAAACGTTTTGCGACATGCAACAGGTGAAAAATGATTACCTTGGCAACTCACACTCCCAAAATGCAATGGGTAGGTGAAGTAGCAACACTTCCGTTTTCTACTTCGACTGGCGCCAAATTTCAATTGTAAGTGCAGGCGTGATTTACCACTGGTTTTCTTTAAATAATTTCGCTATTTCTAATCTGAGATAGGAACAAGCAGACACCCTGCCGTTGGTGGCGACATTCAGCTCTATTTCAACTTGGGGGGTAAAGTTTTTTTTTTTTTTTGGTGTTGCTAGGTTAAATAATTCCTGGTAAAATCTATGAAGTTCCACTTAACAGCCTTATTGGGTGCAATTTAAGCCAGTTAACCTTGCTGTGTGGAGGGTAGTTATTGTTCATGGACACATACCAAAAGAAATGTCACCATTGTGTTGACAAATCCTTGTCATTGTGTTCCCTGTTCACTCATGCACACCAAACTAAAGATTATCTTTGGCAAAACACACAGCCCAGCTTTCAGTGCGGCGTTTGTAAAACACGGAATCGCCTAAATCGCCTACTTTGCTTAATTCTCCCTACCCTCCACTTATGTAATTGCTTCACTGGCGCGAAAATAGGACTCCCTAGGTAAGTAAAAATGATCCTCCAATATACGCAAGATCACTGCGTAGTGCTGAGTATGAAGCCTGCACAGATTCCACATGGCGGACGCGTGTATTTTTCTTAAATAGTAATTCTACTAAAATCAACAAAAGATAAAAGATAGGCAGTGAAGTCAGACCCATTTAATGAGACCGAGAATCTTAGACTTAGTCTGACTGAGTCTGATCACTCAGCTCAGTCTTCACCACTAGCACTCTGAATCACTGACCTCTATACATAGAGGTCAGTGCTCTGAATAGTCTTGCAAAATTGTTGGCCACCAGTGACGTCATTTGACCCCCTAACTCAATGAAGGAATAAGTTGTTAACGGAATAAAGCCCGGTATATGATCATGATGCAAATGGTGTGTTGGTAAACTGTCGAACTACGACGTCACTGGTGGCGAAAAGACATTGCCAGTTAGGCCTATGCTTGGAATGCATGTGTATATTTTGCCTTGCCTTTCAACCAGCATCTTGGCATCAGGACGGTAGGCCCCCTATGGACACTTTGACAAGCTGTCTAGACCCCTCATTTTTCTCAAATTGACCACCATTTACCCGTGGTACTGGTTTTAAATAGGCTCACATAAAACTTTTCTGTGCGAGAGACTAATCAAGCTAATGAATGAGTTGACTCCGTGCAGGCTGGGACCGAGACTAATGATTGAGATTTCTGCCACGGAAATGAAAGTTAGGAGAATTCGTTGTTTGATCAAATAGTCACAACATTTTTGCTCTGCGTAAGTTCACAAAATTCAACCAGAATTTTGGGACAAAAACACCAAAATTGTGTATTTCAAAGATATTTGTTTTTAGGTAATTGTTGGTTCTACAAGATTCAACTAAATATTCTATGATAAATACATCAACAGTCACACAGGCAGAATTAAGCGAAGTAGGCGATTTAGGCGATTCCGTGTTTTACAAACGCCGGCTTTCAGTGAGCCCAATAGTTCAGTGCAGTTGCCAGCTGGTGGTCACAAGTTTTGGAGCTCATCCTGTGCTTAAAAACAAGTGTGTTTAAGGCCACATTTTTTACTATAACTTTGTTATTTCTAGTCCTAGTTAAGTAAGCAACCTCTCCTACTACTACAAATCAGGGATATAGCTACGCCGGCCGGCGGCGGCTGGCCATGTCCAGCACTTGCTCCCACCGACCGGCACAGAAGGTCATTTGGGAGGTTGCCGACCGGCACTTTACTTCAGTGAAATGAAAAATTACCACATAAATTGGCAAATAACTCGTAGTTTGTCCGTATGTGCCAAAAAGTGTAGTAAATTTTAAGATTTACAACCGGCACTCAGAGAAGCCTAGCTATAACCCTGCTACAAATATACATTCTTTCTTACCAACATCATTTTGAATTTTGTTGATAAATTTTCATTTTTTTCTGATCGTTCCTATCTGAGAGATGTGGTTGACATGTTATGTCATGATATTAACAGGGATAGTAATCCAGGGAACACCAATTTGTTCTTTTATCAAATTAATATTGAAATTTTCTGAAAATGCTATGCTGGGCACTTACAAACATCGTCCATTGAGTCTACTGCAAATTTCAACCCTGATGAGCATGCGCATTACCGTTTATAGCAAAGGTCATCAGCGAAGTCAAGCATCGGGCATAATTAATGAACTTGTGTAAGCGTGCCGTGCGCATAAGGCCCCATAAAAAAATATTTTTGATTCACGTCCCCGCCCGCGTGGAATTTAGGTGCCGCATCAATATTTCTTTTTTGGGGGGGGGGATAATTTTCTCAAGAGTGAATTTTTATCCTCATCATTTTGACCAAGAAACATTTCCTAAGCAATCAATCACTCTGTAACCAAAGTTTTATCAAATTTATCATTATGAAACAGTGGAAAAATGATAGTTTCTAAGGTCATTTTTCTCCCGACTTTTTACTTTTCTCCCGACTTTTAGCCAAAGTCGCATTTTGTTTAATTTCACAAGTGGGCAAAATATACCACAACAGAGGTATAGATATATCTCATGGTGTACCAGATAAGTAACCCAGGCAAGTACCCACATTCTTATTGAAAGCATTTTTGTGGTCTGGTTGTTGCAC
>JAMKCH010007836.1:0-30079 GCA_023653785.1 Ophioderma brevispina | reverse complement strand
GTTACATCATTATACGCCTTACTCAACTCCAGAAAACCTATACACAAGCCTTGCAGGAAAATTTTTGTAAATTATGCTAATTAGATAGATACTTGCCCAAAATCTAATCAGGTCAAGAACTCATCAACCCGCTTCTCTCCACCAAGTTACATCATCATAGCCCTTACGGAACTCCAGGTAATTTGCACACGACATGGGTTAACATTTTTATCACAGACAGATGGACGGACGAACGAACGAACGAACGGACGCTGCTCATTTCATAGTCCGTTCCGAACTCGTTCGGCGGGGACAAAAAACCTGGATTCCAACAAAATTAGAAGGAAATGTCCTCATATTTCTTTAATGTATGCTCTGTGATTAGTGTGAATAATAAAATTCTTGGATCTAGAATATTTTTTTTACAAAGCTGTGTTTGTGTATATGAAGGAAGTTGATTTGAGCTTAAAGGCCGACTCAGATACTTTGAAATATAATTTTTTGGTATAGTAATAAAGATATCACCTAAAATGCTTAAAGAGACATGAGATTTCCAGAAAGAAGTGCCCCCAATTTTTCTCGAACCCTGTTTTTTTTTATATATTTGGAATGCTTACCAACGTATTAGATCACACCTGAAGTGAATAAGCCGAATACGCCGTCTTTATGTAATAAGATGATTTAGTACTTTGTCGTGCACGACAGAAAGTCAAAGCATGGTTTTCTATGGGAAACGATTACGATAGCAGGCAAGTTCAAAACAAGGTTTGCGGTTTTCTTTTGCACCTGTTGTCCAATAAACCTTCGAAACGTTCTCGGTAGGTGGCCTACAACCGATCCAGTAGAATTTGAGAGAAATTTGTATCCTAAAAAAATCTCCTGTCACTTTAATTCCAAAGTTAGAGATGAATCAGATTTTTGTTTTTATGCAGTAAACATTTATGCACAGTATAACAGTGCCATAGGATACCGTGTATAACCAAAATAAATCTGGAATTTTATAACATTGTGATTTTCTTTATGAAAGACTTCAATTGGTGCATAATTATTTCACACAGTGATTAGTATATGGACAAGTAGGAGGAGATCTTTTTTTAGAACACAAATTTTTCATAAATTGCACTTGATCAGTTGTAGACCAACTACCGAGAATGTTTCAAAGGCGTATTTGACAAACACGAACAACTGCAAACTTTGTTTAGAACTTGCATGCTATCGTAATTGTCCCTATAGAAAACCGTGCCCTGATTTTCTGGGTGCGAAAACAAAAATGGGGGCACTTCTTTCTGGAAATGTCCTCATGTCTCTTAACTATTTCACACAGTGATTAGTATGTGGACAAGCATCAGTTACATGCAAAAAACACTGTTTTAGGAAAACTGAGGGTTCCATCATCAAGAAATCTCTGAAACAGCCAGTAATTAGCCCCATTGGCTAGAGTTTCGGTAAAAAAATCCAACGGCAAAGTGGTTTTCAGAGTGACCCCCTTTATGCACCAACGGGAGTGCAGAAGACCTTATGCACTTAAAGGTGCGTGTTCCGATCGTCTTTGGGACCCCCTGATTTACCCGGAAGTAGTATCGATTTTGATATCGGATGAAAGGACATATTTTTCTCATTGTCGTCCTGAAATTTGAGCCCTCAAATCCATTCCCCATTTCCTTCTCAAGATATAAACAAAAAACTGGCGTTTTAGTGGTTAACCATCAATATTAGTGGAGAACACAATAGACATAAATCGGAAAGAGCACCTTTAAGTGTTAATCGCATTCTCAATATGGAGGAAAATTATTATTCAATGTCCTGTTTAACATTTTTCAAGCAACTGACAAAAATTTTTTTTTCAACCAACCAACCACACAACAGTAACTGGGTTAAGTGTTTCCTGAATTTCCACGATGACCTAAACAATCATATGTGGTTTGAAAGAGCACTGAAAAAGAAAATGGCTTGTGACCTACTGCAAATTTAAATGCACTCCATCATTTGAAAATTATTTGTTAGAGCTTACAGATTTCTACGGCAGCTCCCTCAAATTTAAGGCTCGAACAAACACATTGCCACTCGAACGCAGTATAATACGGGTAAATGTAAACTGTGTCAATGTGACTTAGAAGACGCAAATCACTTTATGTTCAAGTGTAGTGCCCTTGCTGATATTAGGATGAAATGAAAAATTTTAAAAATGAACTCACAACTCACAATTTGACTTTGTATTGGTATTGGTTTAGATATAGTAGTGATGAAGTTAAATATTTTCTCATGCTTGAAAACTTGTTTGTTGTTGACAATGATTTAGGTCGTATATTTGATACAAATTCTAAGAACTACATCAAGCGTGCATGGAAACACAGATCAGAGTTGCCTCAGTTACATTATAGTCCAAGTTTCAAATGTGTTATCTTTTGCCAAAATTTATTTTTTGTATGTTAAAATGATTTGTCTTTTCCAACTATGAAACCACAAATCCGTCTGTTGCTAGACACATAAACTATTGATTTCACTTTAGTTTAGTATTTTGTCGCTATTCGGACAGCGTCCATAACTACTAAACACGATTTGGTTAGTCTTGTAGCAGCCTTGGGAAATGCTGATGAATGAAGTGATTTGTAGCTAGTGATTTGTAATTTTTAAATTGTAAATTTCTTTGTACCATGTAGACTGTTGCTTGCCTTGGAATTTGTTTTGGATGCCCATCAGTCTGATGAGTGCCACGTTTTAAAGTGGGTATCCTAACACACTCTACTATACTTCACTAGATATAGTATAAAGGGTGCAACAAAGAGATTTTGAGCAACCCAAATAGTGTTGTCATAATAGATAATGTCATTTAGATTAGACACTCAATAGATTTCTTACTTGTATTTGGATACAGAAAATTGTCTTTAAAAGAGGAGAAAACAGGTTTGATTTTATTTGCTTATACTTCAATGTAAACATAGGCTGAATTTCGTATTGCCCTATACGAATAGAAATTTTACAATTTTGTACCAAAGAAACATTTCTCAGCTTAATCCTTCGATTTGGTGCTATGTTTGATTGGAAGCGTTACATCAGGGCAAAAATCAGTACTTTCGATTTTTAAGGGACAAATGATATGTGAAATCTCTTGTGACTTTGATTTAATTGCCATGGGGATGGCTCAAAACTTAAAAAACAGTACTTTTCGAAGATTACTCCATGATTTAACCCATGGCATAATGGTACTGTCACAGTGTGGTAAGCTCCTGTTTATTACACCACAGCCGTGTTGTGTTTACAAGAATTATCAAGCTGTAATGACACAGTATAGCCTACCCTTCACTTTGACAAATAGGATTATTGACTTTATCTGTCAGTCACATTCCAGAGTTAAAGGGCTATGATTTCAATTGGCTACAAATGGTACATTGTAACCAACCTTGAAAGGATTTTCCACATTACAGCGTTCAAATGGGCGATGATTTCATTGGCTACAAATGGTACATGTAACCAACCTGAAGGATTAAACCAGGTCTGGTTTCATTGTAGCCAAAACGGCTACCATGTAACCGTTTGAAGGCGTTGGAAGCTGTCTGTACTCGTTTGCATCATTTGTAGCTGTTTGTAGCCATGCGTAGCCAAAATGGTGATATGTACACTTCTATTCCATAGTGTAGGTGAACCACGGGATCCCCCATATGTTGATGAGGTCCAAATGTCATGTACCAAGTCAAAGGTCATGGATCGGCCCAAAGCTTATTCTTTGAATACAATGAAAAAAAGGCGAAAGCAGACGGAGGAACCGCGAAATTCTAGTTTAATTACTTTACTATAGCACACCATTCGATCCCAAGCATCTCTTGCTGGGACACAGCCGCCACCTATAGTATCGAACATCGCTAATTGGCCGGGCTCTATTACATCGAAATTGCGCTATGTCATGGAACCTCCCTAGCATGCGCCAACGTTGTGTGTTTTTGTTAAAGGCTCTGCGATTAGCTTGAACAAAGAATTGACGGTTTCGCGGTACCTTGGATATCCGCGAAATCAAGAATAAGCCCCTCCCCCCCCCCCCCCCCCCACCCCCTGGTGGTCGATCTGATGTTAGAAAACGGGTTTCTGACAAAAAAGACCAATTGAGTCACTATTGTTGGGACGACTTCCATTATGTCCCCCCTCATATATTACAGCACCATAAAAGTTATTATTTAGTGTTTATTCCGTTTTTGATCAAACAAGGCCAAAATTAAAATAACCTTTTGGGTCTGTAATATATCGAGGGGGAGTACATATGGAAGTCTTCCATTTTTTGTAAGCATGCGTGGCATTGACTGCATAGCAGCAATATGAGAATTGAGCCAGCTTAAAAGTAAGAACGGTGGTTCCAGTGGATGAGCGCTCGTCCCGCAATCCAAGGGTCGTGGGTCGAGTCCACTGCGGCCAACGTGTTGCGCCCTTGAGTAGGCACTTTACCTTAATTAACTCCTCTACCCACCCAGGTGTATAAAATGTGGGTACCAAGGATAGCCAATCAGGTAAGCGAGATAGCTCAATCAGGTACGCGCTCGACTCCAGTGTATGTTCATCCAAGCGTATAGGCGTGCGTTCGAGCCAGTGAGATTCAGCTATCTTGTAATTTCCCTGGACAAGAAAATTACGCGTCGTTGTCTAGATTTACCCATGCTGATATTGGGAAGCTGATCCCGGCTGCGATGGTTATCTCAGGTAAACCAAGCAGCTCAATCAGGTAAGCGCTCGATCCAGTGTATGCTCATCCATGAGTATAGGCGTGCGTTCGCGCCCTGATGAGATCAGCTATCTTGTAATTTACTGGACAAGAAATTAACCGGTTGGTTGTCTCGATTTACCAAAGCGATCTTTGGAAGCTGATCCGGCTGCGATGGTTATCTCGATGTATGTTTGTGATAGGGAAAAGCGCTGATCCCGATATGCTGCAAACCTGAACTGATGCTTTAATGGTTTATGGTATGGTGGGCCCACAGTGATCAGCGACCATTTGTGAAAGCGCTTAAGAGGCCAATAGCATAGGCGCTATATAAACCTCTGCATTCTTATTATTATTATTACCAGCATTATTCAATGCTGGGAAAGAAAGACAGACTCGCTGTGTGGGAGGAGTGGCGAACCCCACACAGCAACACTAATACGGAGGGTCTGGCCCAAACGCCCAAGAAAGAGAGATGGGGCACTCCCGCGCCGAGAATGTCCTGGCACGAGCTTACTTTAAGTAAGAAAATTGTTGTAATGGATCTCGTATTTTCACGTTTTTTCGTCTTTTTCCAAAAAAATAAACCTAGATTATAAACTAGTCAGCCTACTAGACAATTAGTTAGGAATATTTCGGTTGCGTTAATCGTTACGATAGGCCAAAGTATTTGCGCAATATCCAGTGTATCGCAATGTACAAAAAATCCGAATCAACGCTATCTGACACTGTGTGTACGTTGAGTTTCCCACGCTCAGCAGTTTATGATGTGGTTGATAACCTCCTAGCGCAGTGAAGATTTGCCAAGGTTTGCCAAGTTTCAACAATGGGCGGCGCGGTGTGCCAAGACGACACGTAAATGGTGTGTATGATAGCTGGCGTTGTCCAAGACACTGTGTCGTGGAACACCTTTTCACGGTCATTCGCTGGTAATCGCTATGTTTCCTCGAAATGAATTAAACTTTCTGATACATGTAATATACTTCACAACTTCAGAGTGAACTATAATTATAATAGATTATAAATAAGAGGACCTCATTAAGTTTCGGTCACCGTGAGAGTTATAGCGGAATTTTCAATGGTCACAGTCAAGAAAGTTATGGTACTCTCATATCAATGTATGTAAGTAGTAAATAAATGTTGACCTCAAATACATCTATTTCACATCAAGATAGTTAGTTTGGGTGTTTCAATGAAGTACAATGATGAAAACCACCAACAATTATTTCATGGAACGTTGTATTGAAACCTTAACTACTTTGACACACGTTTTATTTGACCCAACTACCTTGTACTAAGAGATTAGCACAAAGAGGACTGTGAGTTCCTTGACATCGCGGACAACCATGGCATAAGTCTTTTAAACAGACACTGTAATTGTAGAACTGGAATCACCTTCACCCGCTTATATTACCGTTGTCCAAGCCTAACGCATATTGCACTGAATCGGAGTCAACATGAACAGGAAGCCACCCGGTAGGTGATAACGTAAATCCCGTGATGCAAAAACTGATCCAGAGTTCCAAAGAAGCCCAAGGACTTAAGGAACTAAAGAAGCTGGCCCTACCTTAAGAGGATCTGGGAATCTCATTCAGGCTTGTTCAGGGCCAATATAAACTTGTCCCTCTGGCTCTGACGACTACTGGAGGAAGCGGTGAAATCCGCCACCAACCCGACTCCGACACCCGCCGTACCTCCTTTGGACTCAGCACATCCCTGAGGTAAACCAACTGGTGTGCAGATTTGAACTCCAATCCCAGTGTAGAGGCGAAAAAAAAAAAAAAAAAAAAAAAGAAAAAAAAAAAAAAAAAAAAAAAAAACAAAATAGAGCCCGTACGCTCCTACGAAAATGACTTGCAACCTGACGATCGCTGCAAAAAAGGGAGGTAGCGGACTTTGGCTGTTAGATCTAGGAGGCTTTTCCCCGTAAACACAAGACAGGGGTCCCTCTCCGTGATGTGTGAAATGGCATAAAATTGCATTTAGGTTTAAGGGATATAGTGTCCATGGCGCGGCTACAGCACGCAGGTCATGGGTTCGAACGTAGGTCCCACCAGCAGGATCTTCCCTACTTTATGCTATCTTAATGACGGAGATAATCGATCGGGCATATACATGTGAGTCCAATGTTGTTCCCCAAATATTTTTTTCTTGTCAAATGTGGCAGGTAGCTCTTAAAATGGAAATAACTTCAAAATAATTTAAATAGCTTTCACAGAAATTTTTGAATTTTTTTCATTTTGTTTAGGCAATCAGTTTCTGCACTCATTTAAATAAAGGCCCTCAAATTTGCCTTTGTAACAAGATTCTATTGATTTGGTAATTGGTAAGTGGGATACTAATGTGTGCTTGACACACTCCGGTGGATAAACGGTAATAAATGCCCCAATAGTATACACATCCCAGTTATTAAGTTGGGAGTAATGCATACACAATTATATTTGACTGTCTATAATTCTTCAAGGTTTGAATGAACTCGTTTTTTACTATTACAAGGCAAAACAAAAAGATATTGAAAAATACACAACAAACCAGGTTTCAATTTATAGTGATACACCTTTGTTGCTAAAGGGTCCAAGGTCAGACTTTTTTTGGAACCTTTCCTTTCATGATAATATCAATAATTCGGTCTTCACTGTGGTGAATAAATGCAAACAAACAAGAAAGTTCCTTGCCTTTCTCGTTTTTGATCCTGGTTTGTGAATTACACTGGTTAACATTTACTCATCTTCTATGGTTTACTTGTACTAAATTTGTACATGCGCATTCGGGAGCCTCTAAAAATGAGGCCATAACTTGAAACTAAATGCATAAATCTCGGGATTTTTGACTGGTGATTTTGATTTATTTGGTTAATATACAGTACATATAATATTCTAAAAAGATTACAAACAGTTTTAATATTTTTGTTTTATCGGGGAACAACCATTTTGACTCCACTGTAGTCCTATTTGGAGGCTGCTTTTATCAATTAGAGGCTGCTTTGAGTCGTTTATTGATGTAAATTCATTTTCGATCAAGTAGAGGCTGCTTGAGTCTGAGGCTGCTTGGGTCTTGTTGAAGACCACCCTGCAACACCGTCGAGTTAGCATTCCACCGAGGAGGCCCCTGACCCCAGTCAGGGCATGGATGGTTTTCACTTCTTGACAGGGCATAGCTAGAATGTTGTCTGCTCATGGGAGAGATCTGTCCTGAGCTCGATCCTGTGTGCTTACCTATACAACACTTGACTTTGGCTGAGTTGGGCTGCGGGTACATCCCTGTTTGTTTATACAAGTCCCATCCTGAGGTTGTCCGTAGCATGAAGTGATTGATTCCTGACTTTAGGAAGTAATGCCAGTCAGACCAACCACCCGGAAGGTTTGTTATGCTTCGGCAATGGCTGCTGAAATTTCTCTCTGCATTGGGAACACCCTCCCTTTGCTGCAGTTTATGACCGAGCCCTAGTGAACTGCAGGGTCGGGCTGGTTGGAGGACCGACTTCTCCCAATTCGCCTCTGGGGATGGTGCAATTGATCAGCAGTCATTTCAGGTAACGCAGATGAATATCCTTGTCGCCGCAGAGTTTCGGCAATAACCCTTAACTAACCTGTGCAGGTTCTTAGTAACTGTAGAATAGCCCAAAGGATAGCTGCTTGCAATGCAGCTCTTGCCGTTATTCAAAAATCCGGTCACTCTGGCTAAGCATGGGAGTCCCTTGTAGGTAGGCGTCCTTCACCCCAGTGTTGAGCTTCACCACCCCTGGTGTAAGGTTCTGGGGTGACAGCTGCTGAGGTTCCGTTGGGTAGGTCTAGGTCGATTCACGTTTGAGGCGCCTTAGCTTTAGTAAGGACACTATTCACCCACTTCTTCGCCGTTGCAAAAGAATTTGAGTAGAAACTACCCTCTGGCTGGGGATGTATCTATGGCTTCCTTGTGGAGAACTTGTATCTCATCTGCAAGTGCCTGGCATTTCTCCTTGCCCCTCCTGTGCTCTTCTTGCCTTGTATGAGTGTCGACCACAGTCATAGTAGAATTCCCTGAGGGGGTTCTTCATGTTCCTGTCCCTATGGCCAAAACACCAGTTGCGAGTCCCACATTTACTACCCCTTCGGTGCTCTATTGACTCGTGGTGGTACCGTGGCGTCTGAGGGGCCGGTGCCCTGGAACCGCAACAGTAGAGATGTGCGGTGGCACTTGGAGCTGGCCTTACTCCCATGCAACTTGGACTGCTACAAAGCTTCTGTGTGCTTTTGACACTTGGCGGCTCTCTTCTGTGGCTTCCGTCTGTTTCCTGCTCCAACGGGGTCTCCTGGCTGCCTTGTGATGGGCACGGCTCTCCCTACGTTGGCTTGGGTGACGAGGAGAGGCCTTGGGTCTCCACAGCTCCGGTGGTTGGCGTGCCCTCGGCGGCTCCTGTTGCCTTGTTCCTCGGCAGCTCCTGTTGCCTTGTTCCTCAATGGCTCCTGGGGCTACCGCTTCTACGGGCGGCTCTAAAGTACTTGGTGCGCCGCTCCGTGCTGTCCTGAGAAGCCAATATCTACCTGCATCTTCTTGTTGCTTTCTCTCGATGAAGAAGATGATCTGGATGCTACCACTTCTCCTTTTTAGGGGGAAGACTCATGCTGGTGCGATTGTTTCCTCATGGAACTACCAGAGATGACATGCTCAATTGGAATCCTCGACGCCACTGGGGAGCAGCTGCCACTGCCTCAGCTGTCATGGCCGTTTGCGTGGCTCCTTGCAGGGAGCAAGTCTGTTTCTCTTCTATGGTGCTTCTTGGCGGGCACCGTGTGTCTTTCCCATTTTTTTTGTGGTGTGCGGGTGTGACTGCGGTGAGGCTGATGGATCACCGAGATGTGCCAGACTTAACTAATCTGTTGGATATTCTCATACAGTCAAGTTACATTTTTATATTTTAAAGCAAAAAGTGGTTGCTAAACTTCATTGGTTTTACCACTGTCAAAGTCACTTCCATTTTCTGGGTTTACTACAGCAGGAAATGCATTATCTAATCTAATTAATCCAGGGATTAATCCAGTATTACTGCTGGCCTGGCCATGTGATATCAGGATCCAACCAAGCCAGCACTGACATAGGAAGAGTGGTATGTTGCAGCCTTTAAGGATTTACGCTATGGAATCACATGATCCTCTTAAGGTGCACTATTAGGTTATATGTATTTTCACTTAGTAATGATAAGAAAAAAGTGAAAACAAATTGCACAGAAATGTCCAAAATAAACCTTACATTCATCACTTTTGACACAAAATGTTTGAAATGATGATAACAAGTGGAGATCGGGCCGTGGGCATTTTTTTTTTATGGTGATGACTGATACTAACTCGTTGAACTTCCTAGTGTATAAGCTATACGGTCCTGGGATATTTAAACCTGTACAAGCTCCCAGTACAATTGTTTTATTATTCGGACAATGTCCCTGGATTAGCACAAGAAAGAAGCCTCCACTGGAAGCTTATTTCCATTGGGGTCCATTTTTTACCGGGACGGAATTGGAACAGTCTGGGGTAATACATCACCCTACTCTTTTAGACACTGACTGTGATGTGCACGCACAGGTATGACACTCTGTACATGGGACGACGGCTTAACGTCCCCTCGAAGGACAGGATATTATCACATGGCATGGATTCCACGTGTGAACCAGGATTTCCTGTTCAACCGCCCTGTGTTAATGTAATGTTTTGCCCAAAATTTTAAGTTTTAAGTAAATTGCCTAAAATGGATCACATCAGCCATGGTATTTTGATCAAATTAGCCTAAATACGCATTGTGGTATCGCTATTAAAAACTTATTTGCACCTTAAATCGTTACTGCGAGTAGTAACTTTTTTAATTAAATTTTTATTTCAGCAATAAAATGTTATTGATGTTCTCCTATAAATTTGGCACCACAGGATAGTTATCGTTTTTCTTTCATGGTACCAAAAAATAAGTACAAGCATTCCCATTATGCCACTATGACTTCAAAGTAGGAAAAAGTACTGGATATAGAGTGGAAAGTGGCCATTTATATAATTTTACAAGTTTACCAAAACATTATTATTATTGTACCCCTTTGATCATCTCAACTACATGAGTGACACAGATTGTTAGATATTTAAAGATGGTTATTCATCACATAAATCCTCAACACATGTAAGGTATGGCTGTGATGAGGTTGAATCCAGCACCCTGTTTATGTGGGACAAAACCGGATTATTAAAGTTCTGGTTAAACTAAATATTGAGTTGAATAAGGACTACTTAAAAATACCTTAATTAAATTTGAAATAAGAACTTTACCAAACTCCCATGTATTATATATCAAGTGCGTACATAGACAGCTTACTAGTTACAAATCGTTTCATGAATAATTTAAGATCAACTACATCAGTATCTGATGGTAGTAATGACCCACTACGTTGGTAGAAAAAATCTGCATTAGAAAATAAAATGAAGTCCAATATTGAAATCTGAAATGTGGAGTGTGTATTTCTGTGGTTAACTGTGTACCCCCTCCCCAGCACACCAAACACCCCTCCCTAACACCATGCAACACCCCACCCCCTCCCCACCACCCTGCAATCCCTAACCCCCTTCCCAACACCAAACCCCCTCCCCAACCACCCAACCCCCCACACCCCTCCCCTATGGCATAGAGTTGCATGTATCTAAGTAATTTTGCATATCCGACGTATTGTTTCAGAGATACAGAAATTAATTATGCATGCATGTATAATTAGCTCATTTGCTACCTAAGCCGCATATATCACATACTGTAAAATAGCAAAAAGATGTGCCCCATGATAGGCTTTCATCCGCACTGGGAAGAGTTTGAGTATCTAAGTCAGTGTACAAAAATTATAGCCAATTATGCTGATTGTTGCATATTAATTAGCTCATTGCATATCAATTTGCCAAGTAAAATACAACCAAAATGTAATCAGGTCGGAGAACTTTCAGGCCCGTCCTTCCACCAAGGACATCATATATACCTTACAGAACTCCAGGAAAAACTTGTTGACACAAGCCTTGCAGGGCAAATTCTCATAAATTATGCAAATTAGATACTTAATTAGCATATTTTAGGTCCAAAAATCTAATCAGGTCAAAGAACTCATCAACCCGCTACTTTCCACCAAGTTACATATTGTTGCCCTTACGAAACTCTAGATAAATTTATACAACGTGGGTTAACATGTTTATCACATGACGGAGACGGTTTTACTACAAAGAACGGAGGAACAGAGGGACGTGCCTCTTTTACAGTCCCCGTTCAAACGGCAGGGAAAATAAAAGGGTTACATGCAAAAAACAATTTGGGACAGTGTGAAGTAGTCGGAGTAACCACCACCTGTAGATGAGTCTTAAAGAATGCAGTGCAGCGTCATGGAATTTGACACCTAGAGACAGATAGTGCCTGCCATTAAACTCAAGGGAGTAAAGTCTGCCTGTGTAAATAAAAACAATGCCGTTTTCTTCCAAGTTCTACAAATCATATTTGTATTTACATTTTTATTGTATATTGTATTAACTATATCTTGTTTATATTACTCAACAAATAAATAAATGTCTAGGAAAGCAAATGCTTATACACTGACATCAAACAATGTCAATACACTAAAACAGTGGTCAGGGCAGAAAAAGCCCCATTTGCAATAGCTGCCCAATTTGACAGGTTTATACTTTTTATACTTAACACAACTGACAAATGGCAGCTACTGCAGATGGGGTCCTCTCATTGAGCTAGAATAAACCAAGAGGGGAATCGCGTGTATTATGGAATAGCCCAAGCCCGTAACCGTTTTCTCTCACACACAGCGCGTCGTGGCTGTTGCTGCGTAAGCACTCGCGTGTCGTCACTGTTGAGGCGCAAGCACACGCATATAAAAATATGTGCGTCACGCGTTATGTTATCAGTGTTGCATTTCCCCAGTGTTCCATTGTCTGATCGGCCGATTTTTCTGCAATAATTATGCGAAACCCAATCGATGAAAGAAACCATGCCTCTAAAAAGATTCCTGCATCCATAATGCACAAAAAGTCTCCCGATGACCCCTGTTAATTTTGCTTAGGAAAAGAGATATTTGAGTCCGAGTGATAGCATGTGACATCAGTTGTTATTGTTGTTTTCACTCACTAAGTGTGACGAACGTAAAATACTCGCGTGTCTCATAAATATGCATAAGGACTTTCCAAATACGACGATACGTAAACCAAATATGGTGGTGCCCAAAACTATGATAATGAAGTGCATATGCTCATTATAATACTTTTGGGCACCTCGATTTTGGTTACGCCGTTTCGGGAGAATCTTCGGGTCTGGGTTATATTTACGTCATTGGGTCCTCTTAAACCTTTGATATGTTGCTCATATCATGACTAACTTTTGGACAATTTTGGCACTGAAATTATCTACAAAACCCACAGCTTCATAACACCACAATTAGGCCAAGTAAAAGAATAAACCAGTTGATCGTCCCCGCCCGCTTCAATTTTGGACGCCGCACCATTTTTTTTTTGTTATTTGTTATTTATAAAAATACATCGGTCCTCGGACCGCTTGTGTCGCCTGCCGTCGCGGTTTCATTTTCAGCCTATTTTACAACTCACATGACCTTTGACCTCGGTATGTGACCTTTGACCTCATCAACAAATGAGGGATCACATGTTGCACCTATGAATCAAGTTTGGTTCCAATAGACAATTTGCACAATCCCCGAAATGCATCTCATTCGGTGCCGATTTCCATCCGGGAACTTATACCAGCCTCAAGTCGGCTAAAAATATACGGTTAGGAGCGTAACGAAAATACCAGAAAACTTACCCTATCTGTGACGTTGCACTATAGTTGTGTAATCGTCCATCAGGTGACAAAGTAGGGCACAGTTACGATCGAAAATATCACGTTTTGTTGTGAATTTCAACACCAGTGCCTCGATTGTTTTTTGTTCCATAGATATTCTTCTACATTTTCGTAAGATTGACTTCACGTGAAAAGATACTTTGTATTGTAATTTTTAGGCACTGTTCAGCGACGCGAACGAACAACAAATTATTTTGTAAACATGACCTCTGGTACAAGTTCCGGATGGAAATGGGCACCGAATGAGATGCATTTCGGGGATTGTGCAAATGGTCTATTGGTCTAAATGAGGTCAATTTTTACATTTTTAGCCGATTTTACAACTTGACCTCACACGACCTTTAACCTCTGTATGTGACCTTTGACCTCATCAACAAATGAGGGATCACATGTTGCACCTATGAATCAAGTTTGGTTCCAATTGAACTTCAACTTTTCAAATGGTCAATTTTTACATTTTCAGTCGATTTTACAACTTGACCTCACATGACCTTTGACCTCGGTATGTGACCTTTGACCTCATCAACAAATTGGGGATGCCATGTTGCACCTGTGACCCCAGTTTGGTTTAAATCCATCAAAGTATGTGGATATTACAGGCAAATGTTAACCTTTTTTCACAACAACAGACATCAACTACAGTGGACAAAGTGATCCCTATGTGTCTTCCTGCCTTAGGGCAGGCGACACAAAAAATAATAAGGGGCTCCGTCACCAACTTGTTGTCAAGTCAGGACGATCAACTGCTTTATTTCTTTACTTGGTCTTATGCCCATGATATACTTCCAGTTGCAAGCAAGAGCTTTCTGCTTGTGAGCATGCCTAACACTTGATCAAATCTCCTGACATTTTATATGATATTGTCTGTGTAAGATGTATTCTTTATTCTTCACTTTGACTATCATTGAGAGCAAACTTGGAAGAAAGAATTTCATATTTTGTTGCAAATATGCCTGTGCCACTTATAGCACCATAAAACTTTATCACATCTCAAGGTCGCGTTGTCAACGATGCCTCGCCAGGATCACCGAAGGTGCGTTTCGAGGGTGAAGCCTTCAGCTGAGCTGACGAGAAGGCCTTTGTGCAACTAGGGATAGTTCTGTGAAGCATAATGTGTCAATCAAAGTATTTGTGGCTATCATATGAGGGATTGTACTACTAATCAATTGCTCATGCTAACATTATCGTCAACGAAACCCTTTCTTTTAAACACAAGATGAATGCCCGACAGTGACATTAACACATGCCAAGACGGTAGTATCACCATTTGTTGGACCGTAATGAATTCATAGGGCACCTTACGTGTATGCCACAATCAGTCCCAGGAAAGTTTCAAAAGATATCCCCCCCAAAAAATAAAATAAAAAAGAAGACCATAAAATGCGTAAAGGCGATGTGCAAAAGCTACATGAGAGGGGCGCTAACCATATAGGAGGGACTGTAGGAAATTAAATACAGCACAAGTTCTTGAGCACATTTTAGTGCCCTTACCTCTCAGTTATATATTGAGTTAAAGGGGATAGCAGCGATTTGCTGATCCGAAACATCGAAAAAAACTCATCATCAAAATTCATTATTTGTATATTTTTGTTACTGCATGGATATGCGAACTAACCTGCCCAAGTGGTGCTTGAAATCCGTGTATTTAAGGACTAGGCAGGGAGTACTTTTTATCTGATTCTGTAAATTTCTATATGAGTGCGTATCTAAATTCAGACTTGAGATCAAAAAAGCCTTTCCCGGTGAATATCAAAAATTTTCCGTGTGATATTGTGCACCACGATCAATACAGTTTGACCTCAAACACAAACATTATTGATTTTTTGTTCATTCTGTACTAGTGTAAACCACAACCAGCTGTTTATTGCAGATTTTGAGACGCCGTCGCTGTATGTCTATTTGCGGGAGACGGTATGAAAAATTTCCTCAAATACCTTGTTTTTTCACTATTTGGTGGTTTGTTTCTACATTAAAGCAGTTACATGGAATTGTACACACTTATCCCTGATTTATAAGTTAAAAACATGCATTTCCACATTTTTTAGATTCTCTCGCATGATCGCTGCTAATCCCTTAGAACTGCCGTTTCGCAACCCTTGATTTGTTAGTGAAAAATAACTCCAATAAGCACAAAAACAAGTTTGTCTCGAAGAAATCGGGACAAAAGTGAAATGCATTTTTAAGTTGAAAAATGGCAAATTCAGGACTTTTGATTGTATGTTTGGGCCAATTTTTAAAGGTATATTTCATAATCTCTGCACCTCACTTTTGTTCATGATTCACTAGCTCTGCATGAGAAAAGGTTGTTTAGAAAATTTGAGTTGATTCTGACGGGGCATTTTTATGTTATAAGCAGATATTTGTATCACACTGGCCATAGGCCACCGTGTTGTAATTTGTCTGTTTATGGACAGAAAATACAAAATTACGAATTTCTTCCAGAGTAGATCGAATTTGCACGCATGATTCGGCACATATACTATACTTAGGCCAACGGTTCTGGTGATATAAATATCTCAACTTTTTTGGGTATGTTGGGACGAGGCTGTGGATCACAAAATGCCCCTTTAAGTCTGTTTTGCAGCCAAATTTCTTACTTTTTTCTGATGCCTAAACCTCCCCCCCCCCCCCAAAAAAAAAACACTCTTAACCCCTGCAAGGTCTACCTCTCTTACTGGGTCTGGTTCAATACATACTGTGGTTACAGTGTAAAAAGGGCGGTGCCAGGGTGTGGCATACGAAATTCACATTGTTTGAAATTAAAGGCACTAACAATGACTTGCTCAATCAGTAAATCGAAAAAATCATCAAAAATCACATTTTTACATGTCTGTAACAAGTACAGGTATTCTAACATACCCTGCAAATGATAAGACCACAAGCAGTCTAATAAGGACAAAATCAGATATTTTAGTCATAACTGTGTCCGTACGGACAATTCCTACAACACGTAATTGAATGGAAATTCATATCGTTGAACACTGTCATTTTCTTCCTTTTCTGGCAATTCTTCAGTTGTAAAAAGTAATTTATGATAGAATTATTATTCATTTTTAAGCTACTCCTGCAAATTTCAGATAATTTTATTCATTTAGGTGAATCACTGATAGTGTCTTTAATTACTTGGTTCTCCAGGCAGACAAGGATACATTTTATATACCGATCTGAAGCTATCTGCTAGGAAAGTTTTGGACACCTCTCGAACTTAAAACCTAGAGATTAAAATCTATCACTCCTCTATCAACCCAGGCTTGCTATCTCAATTGGCAAGAGCACCGTTCTCATACAAAGGTTGCCAGTTCAAAACCGGCCAAGTGCACATTTTTTGTCAACACTTGCATGCGCTGGCCATTAAAAAAAATAATTGGTTGGTTTGGTTGATTGATTGGAGGTCCTGCCTATATGATCTCTTCAGGTGCACCACAAACTGTGTTGATTCAATGAGCTCACTGGCAGGGGTAGCTACAGGTAAATGTTACTGCCAAAACCCATAAACTTCACAGCATGGATATGCACTTTTGGTGATACCTTATACATCCAAGAACATCATCTGGCATGTGGTTTGTTCAGAAAGTTTACCGTCGCAAAGATCATCTGCGATGTTTTTTGCAGATTTTGCAATATGGCTTCCAAAATAGCGTGGAATATATAGTATGTTTTTGGTTGCATTATGAGGATTACTGGAGAGAGGAAGAATGCACAAATGAACAAATGATATGACAAGCTGTATGCACACAGCTCTCGGGAGGACACAGAAAATCCTGCAATATTTGCAGGCAACATAATTTTTTTTTTCCAAGTTTTGTGTACGAATGAGTTTTCAGTCATTTTTCTTTCAATTATGCAGAAATTCAGCTGCTGATCAATGGATTGTTTAAGTACAAGAAAACATCTATAAAGACATTTTGTGGTGGCACTTTCATTGCTCGCATAATAAAAGAGTACCCTACCCCCTTATCTATCTTCCTTAGAATAAAAAACATAGGAATGCCCTGTCGTGAATACTACTTTTGAACAAAAAATTTGTAACAAAAACAAAACAACTTCTTTCACTTCAATTAATGAAAACTCCTTGCATAACAATAACCATGGTATTTGGTTTTAGTGCAACCTAAGATACAGTGTGTGCACTTACAACCAGCATAAGCATACGATGTTACCTCTATTTGGCCATGGGATCAAAGGAAAAATTGTTCATTTTGGTATACATACCTTGCACTGGTAGTCAGCGACAAAGGTCTTCGGATTCTCCACCTTGTGTTGGTATTTGGAGGAACTTCAGAGCCGTTTGTTTACTGTAGCATTGAATAGATGTCAGGCGTATAACTAATTATCCCCATCCCCCGCCCATTAGGGTATAGTTGCAATAGAATCTCAAGTACTCAAATGAGCTTGCCTTTGATTCCTGTCATGCAATGTATGGATGTTGTGGCAGTATAGCAGGACGGAATCAATGGCACTCTCTTTTGTATACTTGGGAGTTCTATATTAATCGTCTACCCAGTTTGGCTTGAGCTGGCCTCGTTCGGCGGATAAAAATAATTTTGAGGTTTCTACTGTGAGTTCAATAAGTTTGACTGTAGATTTCATCACTTATTGAAAAAAAGAAACTATTGAACAAACTCACGGTGGATATGGTGCTTGGTAAGCTGTGACCTAACATTTTGTGTGCAGAACCAAGATCCATAACTTATTGCCGACTTCATGTCTGTCAATTTACCACCAGGTATTTAGAAAAATACAAAAGAAGGGTTCTAGCGACCTATGCTAAAAACACATTAATTGTAAACGAAATGGGGTTACGCGGTCAAGTTACTACTGTAAGTTAAGTTGTTTCTGCACAAAAGATGGTTAGGTTCACAGTCTTGCCAAACAACTTTTCTTTCAATGATTTTTGTTCATCTTTGTTTCCTTTTTCGTAAAAATGATGCAATATATGGGCAAAGTTAATTGAACGCACAGTCAAAAGCCTAAGATTTATTTATTCGTGAAAGAGGACGAGTATCATGTGCCGTGGCTTCATAAAAAAAAAAATAGCTCAATCTAATATCTTTGATGAGCACCTGAAATCCTTTTTATTTCTCTGGAAGTCAGAGCCATTGTTATATTACCATACCGTTTGAACAGTACTTTGTATAGTGTTTAATCCTCTGCATACGAGGATCGGATTTACTGGATAATCAACAGTGCTATTATTTGCCTAATCGAGTCAATGCATCATGATGTCATCTAACTGTCACTGAATATTTAGGTAAAGAAATTGGATGACATTTTATTCATTTTCAACAATCAAATGTACAACTTTTTGGCACTTGACATCCCCAAGAAATAATAACTTGGCAGAAATGTGGTTACTTTACTTCCATCTCACGCTATGCGTACCAATGTCCTTAATGCAAGCATCTTTATTCTCTTTGATCGCCCGCATGCGTATAGACACAATCTGCAATTGCTTTTAAATATTGAGCAAAAATTACAAACATGAGGCCTACTAGTTTGTCAACAAAACCTCAAAATGAAATGCAAGTTACATGTATTTGGCTGACTAAAATGTTGAATACTGAGAGTTTGTAATTTCTAGTCAGCACTGCATGGGGGAAGGCAGCAAAACCGGGATTTTTTTAGGGAGGGGCGATTTTTCCTCAAAAGGGGACGCTTTTTCCCAAAATTGTTGCACCTTCCCAAAGGGGGAGGGCATTGGGGGGAAAATAGCACAAAACTCCGAATTTTTGGCTCACTCACTCCACCGCAATTTATTTGCCATTTTGAGCCATATTTACGGGTTTTGGGGCCTTTTTGGAATGGGGTCATCTCCCCCCCCCCCCCCACTTGTTTACAGGCCTGCATGAGGGTCAAGTAGCTTATCATATACTTTGGAAACTGGTAGTTACAAGTTATAAATCACACACACATTTTGATGATAAAATTGATTGCAATTTTACCAATATCTGCCATGATGCAGGCACATGGAACATTGACCGTGTACAGATAGTGGCCATCTCTCTTATCGAAGCGATTGGGCCAGATTTCACCATATATGTTACCGTAGGGGGATCGCCACACCTCTACCGCAAGTAGGGGAGTATTGAGGTAAAGTGCCTTTAATCAAGGGCAAAACACATTGCCCAGTGGGGCTACAACCCAAAAACTTTGGCGTGCGGGTCGGATGCCTCATACACTGGACCACATGTGACTCTCAAAGTTACGTACTCTTATCAAAAACATTATGCTGTATAAACTGCAGATCACAAGAAAGCAAAAAGACAAAGGCACTCACAGCCATTTGCATATTAAAGTGCTCGTTGTTAACTTTGCAACGAGTGATTGCACATAACCGTTGTCACTAAAAATAGAAAAATTGAGGATTTTTGCACCAATGCAACGCTGTTTATTAAAAATGTCCCAATGTTAAGGATTAGCTGAAAAATATTTCTGTGGTACAAAATTGTGTGAAATTTCTAATTTCGGATAGGAGCAATTACTTGAATTCAACCTAGTTTTATATTGAAATAACAAATGAAAATCCCTTTTGTTTTCACTTTAAGGATTTCTGAAACCAAAGAAAAGGTAAGAAATCTAGTGGGGTCTTATCTATATGAACTCACTAATCACACATATATGGGATCACAAAATCCCTCGTTGCACCTTTAGAATAGTATGTGTTACTCTTAACAAAATTGTCCAAGGTGTTTTTTCACAAAAACGTAATGTCAAAACATTGAATATCAACGGTGCTGTGTGACATTACTCCTGCATTTCCTGTATGTTAAATCAGAACTTAGTGGTAATATGAGGATAATTATGCCAACAATCTACACAATGCAGTGCATCTGCTACATCAGTTGCAATGTCAGCCTTGTTCATATCATTGCTACCATTATATTTCTTGGTGATGGTTTTAGATTTTTTTTTAACTACTAAGTTCTCCAGGCAGACAATCCAACCCTGGCTTGTAGCTCAATTGGTAAATGCGCCGTCACTAGTTTAGTTTAATGCGGGAGGTCTGCGGTTCGAGTCCCCGGCCAGCCGCACATGGGTTTTTTTTTTCAACACTTGTGTTCGATGGCCATTCCAGGAAAATTAAGATAATATTCAGTGATGGTCTGTTTGCAAGTCATATTCAGGCCATGTACTAAGTAGTACCAGCACCTCATAGCTGCAGAGATGGGGGTCAATGTGTGCTGAAACTCATTTAATTACTATACATTCTACTGTCTTAGTTGTTCCCTGCCTGTAAGTCAAACTCAGTACCAAAATCCCAAATTATAATTGCTGCTCAAGTTGAAATGTCAACCCCCTGCATAATGCTCCTTTTCCCATGCAATGTTTGCATGAGTTGTAAGATCAGTCTTCTGCACTATTCCACTCTTCCTATGAAAGTTTTGCATGAGTTGTAATGTCAGCCCTTTGCACCATTTTATTCTTCCTCTGCAGCCAAGTCTGGTGATCCAGATCAGATATGGTACATCCAGTATTAGTTCAGTGTCTGAGGCTTGGGCTTCTATGTTGGCCCTCCCTGACACAATCCAGCCCATATTGCTACTGTTGTTCCATTCCCAAGTAGCTGTCGCTCATCATGTATAATGCATATATTACACGGCTGTGAAAGGACCAAAGTTGTGAAGCTGTAAACAATGGTCTGAGATGACTATTACCTTTTGGGGAAAGCCTTAGTATGTTAACTATAACCGGCCAACTGTCAGAAGGTTTTTTTTTTTTCATCTATAACGAAGAATGTAACCTTTCTAATGTTCTACCCCTCTGATTATTACCCCACAGGCTTTAACATTCAACCAAACCAAGTAGATCTGCCAAGGAGTCATTAAGCCTCTGAGATGGGCTTTGGACATTTGGGAAGCCATATAAAAACACGGACCAAGACTAGGCTTGTTCGGATGCATTCCAAGCCATCTTTACGCGGATTTGATATGGTTGCAATGGCGATGGTGGGCGGGGGGCATTTCCGCTTTTTTTATTTTCCCCCAGTCTCCCCCCCCCCCCCCAGCGGAAAGAAAAGAAAATGATTTTGGCAAAATCAGGAAGTTGGGGGCAAAAACACCAACTTTGGGAAAAAATCAGCGATTTTAAGCCAAAATGGGTTAAAAATCCAAATTGTTGGCATTTTGCCACCCCCAAATCACTTTTGAACACCCGTTTCCCCCAAATAAGAGGAGGTCTGGCGCCGCCACTGAGGGTTATGGAATGCATAAATTTGAAAAAAATTTTCAAATACGAAACTTGGGTGAGGCCTTATGGGCAGTCAAAAAATGCACATACGTATCAAGACTTTTCCAAAATTTCCCAATTAAGTCAGACCATTGTGATGATTGTTTGATTCTTTCTCATCAAATGTTTTCGATATTCTTCAAAAACTAGAGTCACTGTGGATTGTGCTGGTGAGAAAACAAGTGCATATACACGGGCATGTTTTTTTTTTATATAAGGGCAAAATCTGGTTGGGGTACTTTCTGAGGGGCCACTTTAGCAGGAGGATCTACGCAGAGGTATCTTACCTGTAGTTTCTGGTGTGTAGAACGCTAGCTGTACGACATTTCGTACCCTGACCTTATCCAACTCTTGAGTGCAGTAATTACTTATTGTATACGTCTCGATCACTAAAAAACCGACCTCATCGTTTTGGCCTTAGGGAAGCGTGGAGCATGAGCTTGGTATCGGGTGACTGAGAAAAAAAAAACACAAAAAAAGTCAATGTAGAAAATTACATCACGAGCATCACTTTTCTGTTATCAGTAAGTATGCAAAGGCTATGGTTGTATGTTTGCTCACAATCCACAGCGCATTCAGGTGAAAAGGTTAAAAAGTCAATTCCAAAATTTCACAAATGGGGACACTCCATTACAGATCTGCGGCAAAATGGTCCATTCGTGGACAATTGTTTTGACTTATCTTCAAAATCGGCGTTAATGTAGGTCTAGGAAAAAGAAATATAAATTCTTTAAAATACTTGAAAATAAATTTGTTAGAAAGAGCCCTACTATAGAAGCATAACACAGGTTAAATGAAGTCAAATGTTACCTGAATCTTGCAAATTGCAATTTAGCTTGAGAAAGGTGTATGGCTCCAACGAAAGAAATTGATCCTATACATACAATATCAAATACATGACAGATAGCAAAAATGCTAATGTAATTAGCGCTAAAGACCCCGCTAATGACAATAACAAAGTTCCGCCCAATTGTGACGTAAGAGGTTTGACAAACTCCGGGAACAATCAGTTCCCTTCGCCATTGATGTCATCAAGCTTGGCTAGGTCAATACGCTTGCCGGTGCGCGATGCGATTATGAATCTTGCAATTCAATATAGTGTGTGCCGAGGTCCCAGTTCAGCACATGGCCGAGATGTTGAATGATTTTTCCACCTTTGCCGATCTGAAAATCTAAAAGTTTACCACGGTTAAGGAACAACATTAACCAATAATGCGATGCCAGATGAAAACCTACGGATATACCTGGAAATATATATCTGAGGTATTGGAGGTAAGTCAACCGGGAAAGTTACATGCATATGCATGATACCTCGGCCTTGGGGCTCAACAATTCAAAATTTGAAACGGCAAGACTGCAAATATCTCTGGGGACTCAATGGCGTCGGGGGGTGTGAATGGACAGCGTGCTTCAGTCGAGGATCTGAGTGCGCCGCCAACGGTTGGATATGGACTTCTAGCTAGTAATGTACTCAAAATTGCTTTTTGAAGATATTAATTAATGCTAGCAACATTCCTTGAAAATGGTAGGGGATGCCCCACCGCAGGATCTCCACCTTTGGTGAACAGGTAACCTTACCTTGTATTGTCTCTGGATTCTGTTGAGGTTGACCTGGCACGACATAGTTCTTTTGCATGGACTGCCCAAGAAAGTCGTCAGCTTTAGGAATTCCCAACTGAAAATGGAGGACACAAGAGGAGGGGGAAAAGAAACAAACAAATGTCACAAACCTCTAAGCAAATAGTTTTGTGAACCGTAATTAAAAATGTGATGTGATCTGGGAAAACCCGCCACATGTCGCACCCGACACTTTTGAAAAATAAGAACGAGCTTAAATATGTTATATTGTTCTTATTTTGTCCGATGTATCAAGGCGTACTTTTGAAGTTGTGTTCAAAGAAAGGAAAGGAAGTAAACAGTTATGGAAAATTACTCTTTCAACCTCGCAGTATGTAAAAACTCAAAATATAATTTCATCCCATGTGTGGGTTTCCTATCATCGCACATCATTTGGGAAATGGTTATTAAAACATTTATATTTATTTTTTTTATTTAACAAAACCTTGAAAGGGTTAGGACACGCACCAGAATACTTGATCAAGAGCAAGGATTAAAACTTAATGAGAAATGTTGTAATAGCCAAGTGCTGCCGTGTTTGTAATTACTTGTCTGTTTATAGTCGGAAAATTCAAATTAGATTTGTTCCAGACTAAATTGAATTAGCAGGATAGGTATGCATTCTTTACCCGGGCAAACAATTCAGATGTAAAATCTGAATATTTTTGGGCAAGTTGAAGTATGAGGATGTGGATCACAAAATGTCACGATTACGCAAAGTTAAAGCAGATGTTGCATAGAAAGGATTTCGAACATACTGATTAAAGGCTGACTCAGAGATTTCCCAATGAGGGCGCACTCATTTTTCAAACAAATCTAGGTTTTTTGCCTATATATATGCTCGTCCATATACTGATCACTGTGTGAAATAACTAAGCTCAAATCAGAAGTCCTTCATATGAAAATCACAACTGGTAATAAAATTCGGATCCGGAAATTTTGTTATAAACGGTATCCTATGGCACTGATATACGTTGATGAATGCTTACGCATGAAAAACCGAAAATTAAATTCATCTCCAACTTGGAAACTAGTCCACATTTTATGTGACTATATCTAGTTCAAGATGACTATTTGTAATTACTACACAAAAGAATATATATTTTGAAATCTCTGAGTCAGCCTTTAAGAGCTTTTAAGCCATGCTACAAATCATTTCCATTCTTAAAAATAATTTACATTGTGTGAAAACTGCAAGAAAAATTATAACATTACTGCCACCCTTATTGTACACCTGGCAATGCTCCTTGGGAGGTGAATCGAGCAATGGGTACAAGTCCAATAAGTGCAGGGTTAACAAATTGCCACACAGACAGACAGACAGACATCCGAGTTAACGAGAGTAGGTGTGACTATTCAATTGTTAAAATTACACACACAAGGAGCAAAATTAGACACACAAGCCACAAAAGAATAAAGCAAAACATAAGAAATGGAGTCGCACAAGTATACCTCAGTTAGCACAGACAGACACGCACGCACGTACACACACACAAACAACCAAAGTAATCCATATGTGCACTTCTTCTTGCAGTAGGACGACAACTAAAATATACCACGCGTTAACTTGAGAAAAGTCGAATGAATGCGACATTATTTTTGAATTTACGACTGAGGATTAGCATAAATTAATTCGAGTAGTATGTGTTTTACACTGAAAGCAGGATCTGAATTCGCCTTGAAGAAAAATTGATTACGTATGGTGCGCCTTCACACATGACGGGAAAGTGACTTCCGGTTTTTTTTTTTTTCAACGCAGTTTCGCGCGATCTTCAACATTCGGCCCATGATGATGAGCCCGTTCACTACCACAACCTCCCAGGACCCACCGCTAACAAATTAGGGTTGCTCTCGGGGCCGTGATTGGATTTTCTGTGAAATTAGGCCATATACAACAAAAAATAAGCAAAACTAGACCAGGAAACGAAGATCAAAAAACACCGAAGTCCCTAATTCTTTGGGAATGACCGCCCGCGCTACCTTCATGACTCAGTCACATCAGTTGTTTGGCCAAGCCCTTGGTACAAGTTACAGTTGCTTTCATTGATGGTGTTATAAGCCGGGGGGGAGTGCACAGAGATGGTACTTGTTGAGGCCAAATGGACATGAAATAGATTACCTGTTTCTTTACACTGCAAAAAAAAAAATTCAAAATCAATGACGACTTAATCGAATTCACTCAAAAGTAAGTTGCTAAAAAGCAACTTACGAATTCGACGTTTTGAAGTGATCGATTACGACCCAAACCAATCATATGACACATGTTTACACTTAGGGAAAAAGTGAAATCGATGTCTCAATCAAATTCACTTCGACTTTTGGCCAAGTGCAACGGGGCTAAGTCAACTGTGGCTCAACCTACCCTATGAATGGATGCTGGCAGCTGTCTGTCCTCTTCCTCTTTACCATCTGCCCACCCAACCACGGAGCTAAGACCAAACTTCTATGCACCGGTTGGTAACTTCTGTAACACATTCCATATCTGTATTAAAGAGAGAGAGTGGTTCCCAATCGGTCATTCAATAATATGGTCAAAGAATAAGAAATTTATTAAAATGGACCCTTAAGTGATCTGAGACCTTGACTTCCCACATAAGACCCACCTTTGTCTCAATATATAAGGATACTAAGTATGAACTTGATCCATCACTGCATTTAAAAAGTACATAAGTTGAGGGTGTCAACCAAAAGGTGTTGTATACTAGAAGGGGCCGTAATATCAATGACCCAAAAGTGACCCGGACATGACATTTTTTATTGTGACCTTCCCAGTCCGTAACCCATCTATGTTTGGCACCTTATTCAGCTCCGCACCGCCTAATGAAGTGATGAAACTTTGCCCATTGCCACTATGCACAGCTGTTTTGACCCCATAACAAATTGTCTCTTTTTTTTAGAACAAATTTTAAGCAGTGGACGACACAATTTTGACAATAGAAGTAGGTACATGCAAGAGATATCTCTGCAAAAAAAATCATCAAATCATTGTGGGCGAATCTTGCAATATAGGGCCTACCAAAGGTTATAATTTGGTATGTTAGCGCCCTATAATGCCTATCTCCATTAGAAAGGGACATGTGTTAAACTAGATTTTACAAGAAAAAATTCATAATTTGCCAGGCAATGACATTTCCGTAAAATTTACACAAGAATGTAAGTTTAGGACTAAAGATTCCAAATCAGTTGTCAAAAGTGTGTCGCCAGTGAAATTCTTTGTTTTATTCTGTTGTCATAATAAATAAGACTTTCAAACAGATGTGTATGGGTATATGAATTTGTTTTTATAGATCCTGACTCAACCGTAGCTACATTTATAAAAATGAATATCCCATTTTGGCTTAGTATAGATGTTTTTTTTTGTCGATAATAAAATAATTAAAAAAAAAGCTGATTCATACACATTGTACACTATGCTAACTTGCATCGGTTTGTATGTAAGTATGTCAAAAATAGCAACCAATACACGAATTGCATCATACACTCCTTCCTGCTGAAGCCCTGGTATACTGTTCTATTTTCCAATTTTTCCAAGGGGAATCAACTAATAAGACATTGATTCAGAGGTTGTTTTGGTACATAAAAAAATTGATCTGAAGGTAAAAATATGTTTTAAAATTGACGATTGAACTTGCGTTGCTAACATTCTTCAAGGAAAATGGTTACAATCTGATGATAGCTGTATAAATTTGAATTTTACTGATTTTTGATGTAAGATGAGGCAATTTCCTTTTGTTTATTTTAAATGCAGTCTTCAATAATTGTTACAGGGAATTTCACATCAAATTCAGGCTTTGAATTACAAATTAAAAAAAAAAGTGGAAATTAGAATGAGAGAATTATAATTCTGGAGTGTTGACAAGTGTAAAACAGAAGTAAATAAAGCGAGGGGACTCATACAAAAAACTTACGCTTTTTTGCAAATGTAACCACCGGACTGTTATGTACCGACCACCCAAACATCGCGGTCGGGGGGGGGGGGACATGCCCACCTGGATACGCCATGAAGATTAGGCCACTGAATTGAGGGATGCACTCATGCGTGCCATTCACACATTTATGATAGCGGGTATCAACAAATACCCTCAACAATGGGCATGATTGGAAGTGCAATGGCATGTGATGTATCATGATATTTTCAATGCACAAACCATATTTTTTCTTGTTTTTATTAGTGACAATTTGGACTGAGTAGTCACAACTAAAAGTGATTAGTTAAGTTCAATCACATTTACTATGTTTTGAGGAATTGCAGCAGGGGCCATGTCAACCTATGTTGTGCTTTAAATACCCTTTCTTCCATGGGTGACAGTAGGAACCATGGATTCAATCCAGTGTAGGGTTAATGTACGTCAATGGTGCTCCGACCGTACGTTTAAAAATTTAGCCATTCACAGAACTAGCATGCGTTACCATGGCAACCAGGGTCAAAATAAATGCCCCAAATTGAAGGCATCAGACCCAGGCCTATATGTCGTATGGACATGTAGGTTACCTTTAAAGAAATGAGTGAAATCGCTCAGCGAGATTTCCACAGAAAAATAACGAGGCTAACCCCCGCCCTTTAATGGTACGATTATTTTTCAACATAGGAGCTAATGGCTATTCCATTAAATATTCATACTCCCTCTTGTGAAGACTGACCTAAATCATCCACAGAGGGGGTGCAGATGCAAATGGAATGGCACATTCACAAGAAGTACTCACATCCTCAGCCCTCTATTCTGTCAGTTCTGGAGTCACCATCTTGTCAGAAGATGTCTTTTGCCATCCAGTTTATCCAGGAGTTCTGGCAAAGTCTGTTATTGGTGCAGTGGGTTGCCTTTACTCTAGTTGGGGGTCTGCAAGAGGTGCAATAAATCAATAGGAAGGTTTATGAGGCACCACAGTTGTTTGTCCTTTAGCAAATGTCTCTATTCTTTTGAACAATTTAAGACATGTCAACACCCAATGTTGATGATGATTATTAAGAGGAAATTGCAAGAGCTATCACCGCTGTAATAATCCATGGCGAGAATCATGCCACTATACCGGCTACAAGTCTGAGGTTGTTAGTCGAGAAACCCGTAATAAAAGACAATATCAGTGTTCTACTGATAGAAAGAATACAAAATATTTGAAATTTTCAGGAATAGCTCTTAAAAAGTTGAAGGTTAAGTCTGAGAATTCTCCTACCTAGGTTTATTTTTTGACAACTGAAAAAGTGTCTCAGAAAAGAATGAGAATGAAAACCGGGCATGTGTGGGAGGTATGAATCGTATTCAATTACGTGTTGTATGTAAGTGTCAGTTCGGGCAGTAGTGACTAAATATCCGATTGGGCTTAATTAGCTTTCTTTCAGTCGTATCACTTGGACGGGGTGTTAGAATATCTATACTCATTACAGACATGCAAAAATCTGATTTTTGATGATTTTTTTCGATTTTCTGATGTAGCAAATCACTGATAGTTCCTTTAATTGTCCTATCTGCATAAATATGTGTAGACTAGACGTTTAACAAAAAATGCCATTTTGCTGGCAATGAAATTTCATAAAATCTGCAGTGCAATAAATAATGCAAACCAAGCATCAAATTAACACAACTTTGCTCTCGATATTAGCTTTATTCTCATCATTATGTACCTTTTGAACAGTTGTGGGCAATGCTAAGTATATAAACAACACTACCAATATACATGTAACTGCAAAAAGGTAATGTGATGATACAGGGGCGGATCCAGCCCTGACTGGAGGGGGGGTGCCAAGAGAGAGGTCAAGATGAGATGGGATAGCGGCGCCGGGGGTGGGTGCGGCTCTCCCACCCGCGCAAAGCGCGGAAGCTCTGCATTTTTTATCATAGCAATCAAGCTTTTTCCAATGTAGTTGATGGGGAAATATTCATATCAATTCTAAGTGTGATGGAAAGAGTTGTTTCAGGACAATAATTGATCAGGACACCGAGTATATAGGATTACCAGTGGAGCGTATTCAGGGACGTTAAACGCTACTCAATCGGGGGGGGTATACTTATTATATAATGGAATTGTGTTAGTGGAAATGTGTTTCTCTACACCCTCTCGCTCTTCAGATTTTCGTCAGTAAACCGTCAGTAAACCCGTCAGTAAAAAAAAAAATGGGTATACCCGGCAATTTTTTTAATCGTTTGTGATTTTACAAAAAAAAATTACCTTTTCAACAGAAATACACTCAAGGGGAGGGGCGACCAACTGAAAATGGAAGTTGACATGGAGTGATTTCTGACCTTCCGCGCGAAGCGCGGAACCCCTGCAATGATCTTTTTCCAAGAAACAATCTGAAATTTGTAAGCGTTTCTCCTTATAATGCTTAAAGATCTGCTAAACGGTATTAAAAAGGAAAAATATAATCGATGGATTTGATTTTGTTTGAATTAATTACGTGTAAAGTGTTAAAAAAGAGTTCATGCTTAGGGTGGGTACGGGAGTGGGTGCCTCTGCCCACGCGAAGCGCATAACCCCTCCAATGTTCACTTTCCAAAACACATTTTTCTTATGCAAATTTAAAAGAAACAATTTGAAATTTACAAGTGGTTCACTTTATAATTCTAGGTATGATCAACGGTCTTAAAATCTAGTTGATGGGTTAGGTTTTGTTTGAATTAATCACATATAACATATAAACTGTTCATAACCATCTTATAAGTGTTTTGCATAAAACCTGCCATAAAAATGTAAATATCTTACGGACAATTTAGATCCCTTAAAGAA
>JAMKCH010007835.1:0-56346 GCA_023653785.1 Ophioderma brevispina | reverse complement strand
TGCATCACACCCACACTGAATTTCCTGATTTACTGTCAATCACTCTCAATGAACAAAGCCCAACAATGAGATGTGTTATGGGCATAATTAGAGATAATTAATCTTTACTTTCATACTGATTAAATTGATTTAATTAAATATAGTCGGGGCCAGAATAAGGTGACCAAATTGCACCTATGACGTAATTAGACTATACAGACAGAATGTCTATCCTGATTCATTATCAATCAGTGTCGAAGAATAAAAGCAAAGCAATAGGATGTGCTATATGAATTATTATAGTGGAGTTTCCATAACCTGACCCATCCAACACACTTTTTTTCTGACATGCTTATAAATTTGGAAACCCTTGAGGGAATAAAGCACATGGTTATTCCGTTTCCAAATTCATAAGTGTGTCAGATGGGTCAGGTTATGGAAACTCCCTTATTATATAGATAATAAATTTATAGAATAAAAGTATGATTTTTAACCGGTACTTTCTCTCTGTATATAATGAATTAAAAACCAAGATGATAGCATTATTTTAAAGGCACTATCAGTGATTTATTAAATCAGAAAATAAAAAAAAAATCATCAAAAATCAGATTTTTGCATGTCTGTAACAAGTATAGCTATCCTAACATACCCAGCAAGTGATAAGCCTGAAAGCAACCTAATAAAGACAAAATGCGATATTTTAGTCATAACTGCCCGTACGGACACTTACTCTATAACTGAATAGAGATTCATATCTTTGAACACTGCTGTTTTCTTTCTTTTTTGCTAGTTTTTGTTTAAAAAAAAAACTAATTCTACAGACTTATCCTTCACTTTTAGACTACTTCTGCAAATTTCAAATATTTTGTTTCTTTTGCGTGGCTCACTGACAGCCACTTTAGGCTCTTATGGTACCAATTTATTCTTTTCTAAAATGCTCTGTGGTGTCATAATAAATAAACACCATGTTGTCTGTAATAAACACTCCCCCTTAGGGATTCACACCAGTAAATAACATGAGAAACAAGTAAGTCCAGCCCCCACTGCAAATGAAGTTGGGTTTTTTGGTGACCCTCGCCTAAGTATACCCTAAAAACTGAGAGAAATGGTGAGATCTGGGTTGCAAATCATGGTTGCTATCAATATTAAAGGTCCATGGCCCGATCGCTAATAGCCTCGTCCCCAGAAGCCCCAGATTTTACCGGAAGTGGTCAACATTTTGGTATCAGAAGAAAGCCACTATTTTTCTCATTTACCCTGTGAAATCTTAGAGCAAAAAGATATTTGGTTTGGAAGTTATGAACGAAAATGTGCCCCATTTTGGTCGACCAATATTAATTTTACACAGTACTCTATGGGGCTTACAAAATCACGTTTTTAGCTCTCACAGCAAAACGGGTTGAAATATCGGTGCGAAACTTTACAGATGGGGTTTTGGGGTGAAAGCCAATGTATCAAGATGAAAACTTCATATCCTTAAATTGGGCCATAAAATCTGTAGGAATATCAAAAAATGTTATTTTGATCCGACAAACCAATTTTAACCGTATTCTTACAGGGAATACCTGACTGAAAAAGTGCTCTGACCTCCAGGGACTACGATGCATGCTAGTCTTCACGGTCCAGTAGCTCGAAAATTTTGGGGATAACTACCCTAATTTCATGATTGATTGGGTAGGAGATATGATGATCTTTAAGCAGAATGTTAGCTTTAAGGTCTGAGATGTTCCATTGAGGAGAAAATGATGTTTTCATCTTGCCCATTTTGTACAAGAATGAATGGGACAAGTATTTACCAGTGTGAAACCGTAGAGGGCACAATTCTGTGACAGTGGTGGAGAGGCATAAAAAATGTAGTGAGTGTGTGACTTTGCGAGAATTAGCAAAGAAGTACGGTTGAATGGCTTCATTACTGACAGAGCTCAGACTGACTGAGGATGTCACGGTTCATCAGTTTGAGATTCAACCGATAGTGAATATTTATTATTAAAAACATTTATCATCACAACTGTTTGAAAGTCTCATTTATTATGACAAAACGAGAATAATACACACTTGGGTTTTTATTGCACTAAGTACATCCTGTGTAAATTTTACAACATTTCACTGCGGGCAAATAAAAAATTTTCTTTAAAATCCAGTTTTACACATCTTTCTATGGAGAATAGGCATAGACTTATTATAGGTAAGTATCCAATTAATAATTTTCTCCCTGATAAAATAATATCATGAACAAATATTTTACTAACATTACTGTTCTTGAACAGCCATTTTTTGGGAAAAACTTGTTATTTCAACTTTTTCACAAGAACTTGGTACATATAAAATCTCGCATTTGATTCACACAATCAAGAATTGTTATTACTATTTAGTTCAGACATTGCTTTCCAATGATGCCCAGAATTCCATAATGGCTTGGCACAGTCATCGCTTTACACCTTACTCTTATCAAAACTGGCTGCAATTTACATGTACAGACATGATTCTTAATGAGACATGAGTGTTTTGCATATTTGGAATGCTTTACCAATGTATTGATCACCCTGAATAGAATAATACTAATAAATATAATAATATGTTTTTAATAATTATTATAATGAGATTTATAAAGTAAGCAAGGCGCTATAGAGAAAGAATTAGGAAGGGGAAACTACAGTTTAGGAATACAGATGATACTTCAAATGGACTTTTAAAAGCTGAAATGTGATCAAGACCACGGATTGTTGACAGGCCATTCGTTCCACAAATAAGGACCCGGCAACGGACAGCACGATCACGCATGCCGTTTATTGGAGTGAGGCACTTGAAATTTGATGGTTAGCTGCACTGAAGTGCGTAAGTGGTCTTGTATAACTGAAACTAGAATCAAGATACTGAGGAAATTCTATGAAAAGCTTTCAAAAACCTGATGAGGAGAAGTTTGTATTCAATCTCTGGGCAATAGACAACCAATGAAGGGAATGGAGTTATGGAGAGGCATAAGCCAGCGCGCGTAGGTTGTCCCTCAAATCAGACCGCACATCTGTTTTGAAGGACCTGAAGGCGATTAAGCTGTTTCTTATCGATACCATACATGGTGAATTACAAAACTAATCTAGATCAATAGAAGAGTGCGAACAATGTGATGACATGTTTCAGTATAAAGGTGTTTTCACGAATATGATTGAGATTGTGCAACATCCAGTGGATGGAGCGTGACAGCAGTGAATGTGATTGCACATGGTATGGAGCTCATCAATGTACACAAGTTACGGACGAGTAAGTATTAGATATTTCTTCTTGTGTCCCCAGTAAAAGAGTATGATGTTTCAGGGACTCAAAATGATGCCTAGAACAAGCAATAAAGAACTCAGTTTTTGACTGATTCAATTTTAACCTATTGCTCAAACATCATGACTGAAGGTCAATCCACACACTTTGCCAATCTGACAGTGCACAACTGGCGTCACCATCAACATTTGGATCAAATCTTACGTAAATGTGGACATCCAGTCCTGCATAAAACATGGATAATTAAGGTTGTGATTGTTTCAATGATAGAAAACCAACGAATAGCCGTACGCCGTCTATATGTAATAAGATGATGATTTGTAATTTCTGTCATGCATGACAGAAATTCAAAGCAATGTTTTCCTATAGGAAGATTAGGATACCAGGCCAGTTCACTAACAGGTTTTGTGTTTTCTTTCGTGCTTGTTTGTTGTCAATAAACCTTCAAACGTTTCTCGGTAGGTGGTCTACAAAACATAAAGTGCAATTTGAAGAAATTGTTGTATCCTCAAAAATATCTCCCTCCTGTTAGTTTAAACATCATGGACCTGGTGGCTTACATCCCTTCGAAGGACGGGATATTCTCATAGTTCATTTGGGTCCAAGTCCAAATGAACCACAGAACCAAATTAACCACAAGAAGAGTGGAATTCCAGTTTTAATCAACAGTTCTATACAAATGGATTCCAGTTTTAATCAACATTCTTATAACAAATCAAATCAATTCAGAATTTGATCTGATTTAATCCCTGCAAGTGGCCCTCTTTGACTTGAACCAGGGAACCAGGGACCAAGATGCAATGAGGTATTGCAAGTATTCTGTAGGTGCTACTTTACAACTCATACAGTGCGTGATAGACATCAATTGTATACATATTTACTAACATACTTTGGTCTTCTATATGAAATGATTACCCATGCTTTCCCTCAAATAGATTAAATACTTATAAATTAAAACAAACCCTCATTTAAATGTATTTGATAGTAAGTTAGCAGAAACCCAACCAAAGGTGCCTTCCTCACCGCCTAAAAGTATGCGACCTGTTGCTGAGGGCTACTAAACTTGAAAGGATATCTCCCCATATATTCTCGAACAGAATCATATAGACTCACTACTTGATGGCGCTGTTGCTCTGTAACAAAGGAGACAGTTCGGATGACTATAAATGTGATTTAATCTAATTCACTCAGGTTTAAGTCAGCAATTATTAAAATTTAGATATGGGCAAAATAAGATTTTAAAGAAGGCAGTTTTTCTAATTTTATTACAACCCCTATATTGTAATACAAATGAATGATCTTCATTCAAAGTTTTCCCTCAACGCAAGTTGCATTTAATTGACCACACACAGAGCAGTATTTGCTGAGGGCGAGGCGTATCCAAAACCTCCAACCCAACCCTCGTTTACGGGGACAAAACCCGGATGTAAAAACTTTGGTTTAATTTAACTACACTGTTAAATGCTCTTGTTCAAAGCCAAAATGATGCCAAACTAGATGCAATTTCCAGTCATTGGCATCCCTGAGAGTGACTCACCACTCATCCATCCAACCACTTGTCATTGCAGAGCATTTTGATTGTCATTCTTTTCCACTGCATGTTTTAAATGAACAGCACCAGATCTCCTCAGCCAGCCGCTACCTGAGGCTGCTTTCAGTTGACTATCGCCTTAGGCGCTCAGTCAGGTCTCACGACCTTGCTGTGAAAGTCCCCAAGGTCCAACTTGGCCTCCCAGAAGTCATTTCTCCCATTCTCCTGTAGGCTTTGGAAATGGCCCTTCGCTGCTCGGCCTCATGTAGCATCAACCAGGACTTGCAGATTTTCAAAAGGGAGGTTATCGCTATCTATTGGTGCAATCCGTCAGTGTTACTAATAAGATAACTGCTGTTAACTGCCTAGATTGCCTGACATAAATAAAATAAATAAAAAATCCTTACTAACTACTGATTTGCTTCCACTGTTTTCAGTGTTGCTGTGTGACTATATCATGTGTAGTTTTGTTGTAGTTCACGTTGATCACCACGATCATATTCTTACCTTAGTACCTCAATGCCAGCTGGCTCCTAAGTACTGTGGTGTTTTGGATTGGTCCTCTCTTTCAAGGTGCCCTCAGCTTGGTCTAACACCTTTTAATAAATTAATGATGACCGCATCAGCTGGTCTATCTGCATAGTCTGATAACCCACCACCTTGAAAGAAGCCAAACAAATTAAGGGATTACTTTAATATTCTCCTGTCTGCCACCACATCCCTCAACATGCATTCTGTTGAGGCTGTCATATTCATAGGTTAGGTGGCCAACAATACAAAATGCCTTTCCCAAATGAATTCAGATTATAATACATTATGCAACTTTTGAACGGGGCCGTGACCTGATTGCTCACTTCTCAAGAACCCCAGATTTTTTACCAGAAGTGTCAAAATTTTACTATTTTGAGCAAGCTGCTGCGCTGTTTTTTTTCTCATGTACCCTGTGCAATCTTAGGTCTAAGGATGTTTGGTTTGGAATTTATGCGTCAAAATATCCCCATTTTGGTCCAACCATATAATTTTACACAGTACTCGATGGTGATTACCATCATGTTTTCTAGCTCTCACATCAAACATGGGTTGAAATATCGTGCGCCAACCTTTACAGATGGGATTTTGGGGTTAGACTGTTTAATCAGATACACAATTTAATGATTTTCTTTAACAATTATGCTGTATGAATCTCATTATTAACCCTTCCACTCCGCAGCTGTTGTAGAGATTGTAGCACAGGAAATCAGCCTGTTTGAATGGGCATCAAATGATGCAATCATTTGGAAAGTTATCTTTACAGCTATAATGACAAAAGACAAGACTTGTTTGGACCCTGGGGAGGGGGGACTTCATAGTCTGAAGTTATGGTATATGTGCCTCAGCCATGTGAAAAACAAGGGCCTTTCAGGAAAATGTACAAAATAAAATGGGGAGGGAGGTCATTGGTTACATAACAACTTGAGATAAAAATGGGTGGTCAGCCAGTACGAACTTTAAGGGCCATTGGGTAACAACCACAAAGTTCAATAGAAGCTCTGCAAAAAGGGGGTTCAAATTAGCTCAAATTGCCATTAAATATAAAATTATTGCATGAAAATATGCAATTGTTGCCATGAAATTATAAACTTGTTCAAAATGTTCAGCATCACATTGAAAAGTTTTGAATTTGGATGAAAATTCTTTTAAAAAGTGATACTTTTTATGCATGACTTGTGAAAAAAAGTTGGTAGCAGGAAAGAAAATATGGGGGGGGGGGTTGAGGTATTGAATTTTTCAAAAAAGCCGTCATTGGGAAATACGTAGGACAGCTGGTATAAAACAAGATCATTGGTTACAAGCTACTTTGAAAAGGGGTGTCTAATCAAGTACATCCTGCAAAACCATAGTGGAAGTGCCCCCTCCCCCAGTTTTTGGACTCATTGAATTAATTTGCATGTCAATTATGCATATGGTAAATAAAAAGTGGATATTTAATATTTTTTATTTAGGGATCCATGCGTTCCGCTTATTTTTATCCCGCGAGGTAGCCGCCCAAGCGGATAAAAATACCGGATGCTCGGATGCAGAGTTGTTGATTGTGATGATCTTCAACAATGAATCCTTGTGAAAACTTAATATAAGGGTAGAAAGACTAATTATTCTCACTACAATCCTACAATTCCCAGTTTTGACGAAATGTTCCTCTCATAAATATATGTTCGCAATTCTAAAGCAAAATAGTATTTTTGGCACTCTTGTTACTTAGCAGTTTGCACCTGGTGGCCTTGCGCGTTACCTCAGAGTTCTAAACATGACGACAGTGCGTCGACTTAAAGCGGCACTTGCACATTTTCACAACATAATGAAATTTCTTCAATTTGCCTCTCAAATGATAGTCTAGCCATGGAAGAACAGAAGATATATTTTACCACATAAAAATAACATACCCCCCAAAACAAGATAGGGACATTGATATAGGATAAATACATCCAGGTAATTTTAGGCCAACTTTTAAGTTTTCCATAACTTCAATCAAACAAATTTGGACATTACATGATAGTTTTGACTCGTCTCATCTGATTCACACCACAAAGGTTATATACCGGTCAAACAGGTGGCATCGCGTGAGAAACATGCAATGGAGTGCGTTTTTTTGGTGTTCAACACCTTTTCGTGTCTGCTGAATTGCGCGTCGCCGGCGACGTTAATTACAAAATCGTTTCGGTTTCCCCATAAGGAAGCTGATTGGGTCTTAATCATTTCGGTGACGGCTTTTGTATATAAAAGCTTCACCACCATGCCCAAATATGGATTTTGAAAAATCTTGAGGGCGTCTATTTTTTCAAATGTGCCAGTGTCTCTTTAAGCGTCTAATTTGTATATCAACTGTGGATTGATATTAATGAATCAACAACGGTCGCTCCTGTACAAGGGGATACTGTTGAGTTTTGAAAACAATTGAACTTTTTGATCGCTGACTGAATATAACCACCTGCAAGGCCCACAGCGGTAAATACTTCAATTAGTTCATCTGCCAAAACCGGGACAGCAGGAATAGAAGGAAAAAAATAATCCTGTTTTTGGACAAAATTACTAATATCTGCACAAATTGGTAATTTTAGCCACCCTAAATTCACTTTTCCCTCCTCACTGCCCCCCCTCAATTGCATCTTTTCCGGTGTCACCAGATTTGGCAAGTAGTTTGTATATGAGTAATAAATCAATGAGAAAAGATGTCATTACACATTAACAACACACAGTCAGTTTTCAAAATCTGCAACAGACTCCGCAGACATATTACCCATGTTAAGGGTTATTTTTTTATTGGATTTTGAGGTAATATCATTTTCAGACGGAGCGTAAATCATCGATGATACCTAACATCGATAATAAAATTTTAATCCGGTAACCCTTCGACATGGCGTCACACGGTCTTATCATCGACAACTTGAAAAGTTAATCAACGAGTATTGCTGACTCGTTGGATAAGAACCGGAAGTATAGCGGCGCTACTAACCGTTGACCCACTTTGCAGAGCTCCAAAAATACCCCGCAAAACAGAAATCATGGCGAATGGAAGGCGTAAACTTAGGAACTTCTGCCATGATGAACGTTTTCAAATGGGTCTACTCACATCCATTACGAATGTATTTTCCGATAAAAAGTTGCGTCTGTTTTGCTCTTATATTTAGGGTTGCATTGCGACACACGGGCACGGCCCTTCGAATCTGTTCGAAATCATCTAGAGCAGACATTTATCCGCATTAGCGGTGCTGCGCAGCACCCACAATCACGAGCGTTTATTACAGCATCCCCCCTGGTTTTCTTTCCTTACATATTATCATTTTTTGTGTATGTAAACGTAATTAAATCCTGTGTGGGAATACATAATTGTGGTATGGTCTCGCCGGAAAATATGTCGGTAAAATCGCCATTTTTGGTTACTTCATGACTTGTCAATCACTGTCTGTCCTTATATATCATAGTAGAACCAAGGTTTCTCACAATTCACCACTTCCAATCGCGCTTTCTATCGACTTTCATTGCCTATTGCCGAGTCAAGCGATTGGCTAAAAAATCAATTAGTTTCACTAATGATATAGTGTTTTACCAAATTGGGAGCTCGTACGTACTGCTGTCGTCTTTTTTGCCCATCGTGCATCGTCCTCACTTGCACCAAATGGCAGCCACATTAAACGGGCCAAAGCCGATGAAAATTGGATGGGGAATAAAATAAAATATTTCCAACCTTCCTCACAGTGGGACGCTGTAGCTTGCTATGACTCACGAACGTTCCGAGCACTATAATGTATTGGCCTAATTATGCTTCGTCAGATTGTACGGCCAGTGCAACGATTATTATTATCAATGTAATTAAAGGGGGTGGCCGATTTAAAGTATATAAATTTTTTCATCTTGATAGAATGTCATTCACCTCAAACCCATCTGTAAAGTTTCGCGCCGATTTTTCCAATCCTTTTTGATGTGACAGCTAGAAATTGGTGATTTTGTGAGCCCCATAGGGTACTGTGTAAGACTAATATTGGCGACCAAAATGGCGTACACTTTCACTCAAACTTCCAAACCAATATCATTTAGCCTAGATTTCACAGGGTAGAAAAATAGTAGCTTTCTTCTGTACCAAAATTTCAACCACTGCCGGTTAAATCTGGGTTCTGGGGACGAGGCTATTAGCGATCCGGCCATGACCTTTAAAAATTTATATTTTTTAACTACCAGTCTTAGTGTCTATACACACATGTATAGTCCGTCGCTAGATAAATAAATGGTGACCGGGATCGCGACCCGCGGTCACGCTAACTTTGAGCTTGTTGATAAGCGTGTCCACACGGCCGTAAACTATGACGGCTTATGACGCTCAACAGAGGGTAGTGCGCTAACCACGACTAAACCATAAGAATCTTTGGGTATTAAACTCGAGTTAAACTTAAGTTTACTAAACCACGAGTGCGTTCGCACGGGCACTAACTACCATTAAACTTCGAAAATTAAACTACGATGTAACTTTACGTTTAGAGCCCTCGTCTGAACACTCCTAATGTCATACACTGCAATATGCATGATAAAACTTGATGGGGATGGCATGTAACATAGCAGAGATTTCAATACTAAGAGTCATCGCTATAAACATGTGCCATGAATGCTACAAGTTGGCACACTTCAAAGCTGCCCTATGCGGGAATGAACGATAAAGGGAAGTGATGTGGTACTACGCTGGCGACTTGGGTCGCTCACCTGCTCACAACTGACCAAAAGATACAGGACATGGTAATGAAATTCCAAAGCTTATTGGCTAATGGACAGATGTAACAGATGAGTAGTCCCCATTTCCTGAAAACTCCAAAATTTGAACCGACGGAAGGGCAAATTTTATGTAGCATCCGTGAAGCCTCGGGAACATATCGCGATTTTAGGTTACAAGACCCTTCCTAAAATAAATGGGTACTTAAAACTTGTGTTTTTTTTTTTTTACAAAACAAAATTCAGTTTTACCTTTATCAATAACACTTGGATCTCAGAAACATGCTCAGAAATTGAAAAAAAATATTATTATTATGTTTTTTTTTTACATTTCCAGAATTTATTATTTATGGCCAAAATGGTGGAAATTCAAGAAATTTTCAGAAAAGTTACATCTCTAAAGAAATGGTTGGGTTACACACTTGCAGAATTCCTGTAAACTCAGCCCTGATAAACGTGTAAACACACCACATCATGCTAACATAGCATTTACTTTCCCCCTGCCAGAGAATAGTGTCATCCCAGTACTTGGTGGGTGACACAACGGAAACCTATAATCAATACTCATCCAACACAGGACACCCACCAAGTAATGTGGGGATGAACTATGTAAGAGGCTGATTTGTTACGTTCTCAAAAGATTAGATATTTAAAGGCAGAAATTGTGTTTGCTAATTTTGTGATCTTTCATGTTTTCGAAGATGAAAATATGGCCCGCTAGGAATAATTTAAAGGCAGAAAATTGTTTGCCAATTTGGTGATCTTTCATGTTTTCTGAAGATGAAAATATGGCCCAATAGGAAATTCATTAAGAAGGCCAAAAAAAAAGATTCATACATGAACTAAACCGAACCCGTGGCACATACAAGAGCTCACCAATATTTAGGTGGTTGGTGTGGTGGTGGTGGTGGTTGGTGGGTGTGGGAGCTAAAATTACCTTTCAGCACCCCCCCCCAATAATTGAAGGTGAACGTGATGTATAGTCAGAACCTACAAATATCCTAGATATGAAACCATAAAATTTCACAAAAATAATGGTTTCAACCTGTTTTGTATTTTTAAAGCCAAGATCTTCCGGGGTCTTTCCTGCTCTACAAGGGGCTCTGTCACGTGGAGCACCGCCAGGGGCTATGCCCCCCCCATGTTGAATCTTCCTAATGGTGTGCCCATCATCCTCACTGTTTCTGACCGCTGCCGACCTTGGTTTCACGGCTCACCACACTTGGTTTTTATGTTCAAAACCAATAGCCTGGTTTGTAATTTGAGAAACATTTTTATTGTTCTTTTTATCATCAATGAGTTACACACAGCAGTGGCAGCAGAATCAAAATATTTTGGCGGGAGGGGCAAGACATATATTCCTCCCTACACTCCCCACCCACAGCCCCGCCACTGGTTACAGTAACTGATGATCTGCCTGCAGTTCTGAACACCCATCTGGCTGCCTGCTTTGCCTGCCCTGAAAATTTGAAGGGTTTTCTTTAAGGTTATTATACTCAATCCTACGATCAGAGTTAAGAAATCCACCCTGTAAAGCAGCTTTTTGTTAGATCTATCTGGCTACATCTATCTACACCATAATGTGCTTTTAAATGAAGTTGTTCTAATTGTCTTAATGCATTATGGACAGGCACGCTGGATACATCTATATGGATGCATGTTGCCGATCAATATCAGCGATTACATGCATTACACACTACTTAATTTTTCAGAAATATGTCCCGCAGTGTGAAAGAGTCTAAAATATTGTGTCATAATAGGAATTTCATATAGATTAGACTATCATTTTTTTTTTTGCGAGTAATTAAAGAAATTCATATTTTGTGAAAATTGTGCCACTGCCGCTTTAAGCTTACCTTCAGCTTGGCAGGAGCCAATTTGTTTAACTTTCCCTGTGCCATTATTCTTCTCTTCCGGCCAACGATAGATAGACATATTTGTATGTGATGAACCTGCATCAAATACAATGCCATGCTGAAAATAACACAAAAAGATGACAATAATTATTAATAACAATTAATAAACACTGGGGACCAGAAGAACAATCTCGGGAAAATGGTGTGGGATAGTGCCATCTTTTGGGGTGGCACGAGTCTGGTGGGAGAATTGTCCTCCTCTCTCATTTGTTCCGCTGACCTCACATGACCTTTGACCCCAAATGTGCTGAGGTGGTTTCAAAGCTCCAGTCCTCTAAGTCTTTTTGAAATTCATCAATGTATAGAGTATAGACCTACTCAGTGGAGAGAATTCCAAAATTCAGGAAAAACAAGGGGTTTAAGCAATAAATTGTGTAAAAATTAGGGGTTTTTTACCCATATGAGGTTATTGTGTAATGTTACGCCCCTCCTATGATTTTGCCCCTCCTATGATTTTACCCTGGTGCCGTCCCTGGACCTACTATATTCTCGCTACATTAATTTTCTGATAACATACTATATTTATCCATAATAGCTTTTCATGACAGAAAAAAATCAAACATTGTATTCAGTTAATTCCAGTAATGTAGCATAAATTGTTTCATAAAGGTATGTTGTGTGCATAATTAGTCACATAAGTGACTGTATGTAGTCACATAAGTGGATGATTACATACATGAAATCACCTACTCAAAGTCTGTCTCATATGCACCATCCATTACTGCCAAAGTCATTTATTGTAGAGTTGGAAATTTTGGTTGACTTAAAGCATTTTGCTAATTATTAAATTTCCTTAATTGTGATTTTTATACATCTTAAATATTTTGTATTACAGATTTTGAGCGTTCATCTAAGTAATGACATACAACAAATGCAAATTCTGACAAGAAAAATGTAGTACAATATATACGTCTGCATTATATTATCAAATGATGTAGCACTTGTCAAGCTAGATTTCATTTTGTAGCATCAAATGCTGTCAGAATGTGGCAGATTTATCTTATCTTTCAGGGGGAAATCAATTCCACTTGTTCCACTTCAGAACTACCTGCATGTAATGTGAGATTCTTCTTCTTCTCATGTCCAAACACTGTGGTTCTCAAATATGATCCAGCCAGAGATGGGTACAATGTCTGGCTGCTGCAATGAATTCCGCAAGATCCTTGTTTGTGCATTGTTGCTCCAGCAGTGGGCAGACCAATGTGAGATAATATCAATGGTGAACATCAACATAAAAAAACCTCACTTTTTTTTTTTTTTTTTTTTCATTGTTACTTTTAAGAAAGCTCTAAAATTTCATCTATTTCCTAAGAGTTGATTGTGTGCTTAAATGTGTTTTTTTTGTTATTGCCTCACATGATATTTAATTATGCAGCTGTTTTCTTTTTTTTTAATTTTATAGTTTGATGTTAAGTACTTATCTCATAGTAATATAACAGGTATTGTAAAAGATGAACCATGTTTTAGGCTAAATAGTAATTACTCTCTATTTTGTAAAGCGCTTTGACCTTGTTTTGAGAAGGCGCTATATCAAATGCCGTTTGTATTGTATTGTATGGGTACAATGTCTGGCTGCTGCAATGAATTCCGCAAGATCCTTGTTTGTGCATTGTTGCTCCAGCAGTGGGCAGACCAATGTGAGATAATATCAATGGTGAACATCAACATAAAAAAACCTCACACACAAAATAATCTACCTTACAAACTGAAACACACGAAAAAGCCCTACTTTAAAATAACCTCTTCTGCTTTTATGACATTAGAACAAATTACTTGTATGCTACCGGCACTCTCACACAGGTGTTGTTAGGGTCAAGGGTTGTGTTGGGTGCAACTTTCAAAATGCCACATTTATTTATTAATTACCAATCTATCCAACTAAAACTAATACCACATCAACACAGACCCAACTCAACCCAATAAACCCAACATAAAAATACTTGTGTCCCCCAGGGCTTAGTCATTGGCCCACTGTAAAGGTTGGGTACGGTACAACTTTCAATGTTAAATTTGTTAATTGCTTATCTATCCAACAAAAACAACAGTAAATCAACACATACCCAAACCAACCCAACCAAAAGGGCTTGAGTCACCCACGGCTTATTCATTGGCGCTCTGGATTTGGTCAGGGTCAAAGGCTGTTTGCAGTACAACTTTCAAAATGCAAATTTTTAAATTCCCAATCTATCCAACAAAACAATACCCAATCAAACAAACCCAACCCATCAACCAACCCAAATAAAGGGCTTGAGTTTTTTCGAGGACGCCCATCATTGACCCCTCTGGCTTTTACTTTTTGCACAAGGTCTAGGCAAAATCATTAAAAGTTTTCCATTTTCATTAAGCAGTTTATTTTGATGTTGAGGCGGATCTTCCCCTTCTTAATCTAATGTCCTGATGATGCCAAATAGGCTTTATTGAATTTTCAAGTGTGTCAACGATCTGCCAACCTGGATGCTCAATAATAGGTGGACTGAAGAGAAAGATTTTCAGTAGCTTCTCACACTGCATTGCTTCCAATGGATGTTTTTGTACGCAGGTACTGAATGTGAATCGTTAGAGATGAACATGGCTAAATGACAGGACTGATCAACAACCTGCATCTTTAGAATTTTTCATCTCTAACGATTCACCTGACTACCTGTACAAAAACTTCCAACGGAAGCAATGCATTTGTGGGAAGCTACTGATATCTTCTCTGGTGGACTGAAGCTGGTTTTACTGTTTGTGCCCACACACACACACACACACTTTGTGCTCTCCCAATATCATCTTTTTGACTGTTTCCAGATTGATTTACTGCCTGAAAATTATATCCTCTTGTAGCTGTTTACACCAGTATCATCTAGTAGTTTTGTTTTCTTCAATATCATCATTTTTTGTTATTATTACATGATTCATCTTTAATTTGACTGTATGGACAACTGCTATGCATTTGAGTAAGCAAAGCTCCTATTGTGTTTCAAGTGGCAGTCACACTTGCCTCCACACAATAGCACTAACGTGAGTGGTAAACTACAATGGATGCAGTAAACTACTTATTCAACTCTCTGCATGAAACTTTCATTGGCTTCACCACCATGTATAATTTGACTATTCTATGTGGAAAACTATGGAAAAGACAAATTCAACTACTGTTGCCATTAACCCAGATGTATGGATCACCTACTGTCTGACTTTGTGCAATGGGGGGTATGGAATTCAGAGGAACATAGTCAAAAAATGAACAATATACGAGGTATCATGCTTGAATAATGACAACAGCCCTCCCAGGTTCACAATCACCTTATGCCAGTACAATAATATAAGTACAGAAATCTCACAAGATGGGTTGTAAGTGTCCTACCTGAGATCAGACCGCCTTGATACAGAAGAAAGCCACTCCAACTCTATGTGTGTTCAGCCCATCACATCAACTCCACACATCCCATCACGTCATCAGCTAGTTTACCATGCTTTTGAACTGAATGCCATTTTTGGATCACATTGTACTAACAAGAGATGGCAGGAACACAGACTGACAACCCAACTTGTGACACGGTTGGGAGCCCGTGGTTTGTCTACTGTTTCACAAGGAACGCCAGAGGAGACTGCTGATCTGAGCCAGTGAGGGGACACAAACTGTCACAACGCCCCTGTTGCAAACTCTTGCTCACAACCATTCACTAGTGTTCCATCAACCTCGGAGGTGACCTCTGCCAACCCCTGGATCATAAGTTTCAGTTCCTCTTGAATGGCAGATGAAGACGTTATGTTGGCCTACATAGCCAACAAGCAACCGCTTTAGTGTTTGGCAAGTGGGAACCAGAGCCAGGTCACAGACCCTCCCCAAAACCACGACGATTAGAAGCCAACACCAAGCCGCGCACCAAGATTCCAAAGAACATCACCTGAACCAAATGTACGCTAATGATCTGTCTAGTAGAAACTACACTCTGATCCTACAACATGTTACTTCAGAAGTTCAAGCCGGACGTTTAATTCTTGGGTGACTCAAAATCCCCAAGCACCTTGTCGGGGACGTATGGTCCGGTTGCTGAAAGTCGACTAAATCTGCTGCATCCCTGGGGGTAGCAACCTTAGAACTCTGATTAAAATGGCACTGTCCTTATTGAGAGCACAACCTCAACCCAAAACATTCATGTCGGAATATCATCGCTAACACTTTCAGGATCATGCAGAAAATCGAGCATGCATGAAAGTGAAAAGCAACTAAGATGCCAGACTTTTTGAGAAATGTCAATATGTTCGCGTGGACCGTATATAATAACAGGTAATTTGAACTTGCACTCTTGCGCGCGATGGACTGGAACTGCACTCAACAGAAGGGAAATAAAAGAAGCTGGCAAAACTACATTCTTTTTTAGGTATTCTGAATGACATCGATCTATGAAACACTTGCACTGAAGGAGAAGAACTTGTAATGTGGTGCAGTAAATAGTTATGTAATGACACCTATAAAATATACAACGCAAGAATAATTCTGTAAACTCATAACAGATGGTTATGTAAATTCGTCTATGGTCAACAAAAAACTTACGGGGGCATGATTAATAGCCCTCAGGTACATAATCTTACAAAAAGAGTGAGCGTGTCACTCTATATGCCATGAGTCACAAAACTGTAATCTTTCTGACTCTGTTCAATATTCAGGTCATACACGCGGTTCCTGATATACATGTATGTGTATTGTACTTGTAAAATTAAGCGACCAACACAGCATGTAGTATCATTGCATTCAGTGCTCTTTATCCTTTCATGTTGTGTAACTATTGAGAATGGTAAGTGCTAACACTCTGGTAATTCCTGTTTCTTATAGGGGACATTGCTCAATGTGCTTCCGTTCTGTGATGAAAACATTTATTGATCTTAACTGTTAATTGGCAGAGGATTAAAGTTCACACACCTCAATATTGTAAGTTAAGAGAAAACAAAGTTGATTACTAAAATATCTTTCTTCACGCAACAATATTGGATGTTCGATTGGTTTAGACTGAAACTTTGGAGCTCTTGCCAGTGATTTGATGGACAGTGAACTTAAAATTGATTGATTACTCTATTTTTGTAGATAGAATTGATTGAACATACCAAAATCATTGTGGTATTGCTTGTCTATTAAGGAGTGTATTAATTTCAAAGAAGGCAAAGGACTAGTCTCGCACGGCCGACGTGTATTTATAGCGTTGAGTCCCACCCGCGGGTGCCACCTCTTGCCTCGGTGGATGTCGGTAGCGGTGTGAGCGGTCGTTAGCTGCACGGCAGGTTGTATGTAGTGAGAGCCTCAATGCCGAGGTAATACCACGGCAAAAGCTGCCCGGCGGCCCGTTTTTTTGGGGTGCTATGAATGCCGATGGACCCGGCAGCCGTGATGTGATGCTTCATCATAGAAGTCTCATAGGATAGAATTAATAAGGCTAGAGGTCGGACTTTTTAAATTCTTTATAATGGGTTAGTATTTTTGATTGTTTTACCATGTTTATGGTAATTCATTTTATTTGTTATAGATTTTTGTTTTGCTTTAAGTTTTGACAATAATTTTAGTAGTATATTATTATATTTGCATTTGTATATTTATTCAAATGTTTATATATATCTTTTTAGAGAAAGTTCCTATCTCAACATACACAAATAAAAAAAATGGGAATTACAACCGCTATTTTAAATATTTGTTGTTTTTATTTAATTTGCAATTTTGTTTGGTTTTTATTACTTTGAATTTATTTGTTTATTTTTTTGTCTTTTACTTTTAATCTATTTTATTTTTTGGTTGTATTAGTTTTAATTTAGTATTTGTTTTTATTGTTTAAAATAATTTTTGATAATTTAATATTACCTGCATTTTATATTTTGTTATCGTTTTACTTCTTTTAATCTTAGTTTTTTGTTCGTATTTTAGTAGTGGACTGTAGTGACCAGATCTTATGTGAGTGTGCAAATCGGATAAAAATTGTGAATTTTGGTACACAAGTAATTTTAAAGTGATAATCAAAAAAATTGATGGAAGCACTTGCCCAAACCCCTTTCATGACCCCCAGCTTGGATTTTCAAGGTGTCAACGAGGAGGGGGTAAAAAATTGTAAAGTGTTCTGATTGTGTTGAAAGCACACCATGATATTTTTTGGTTACAAGGATTCCAAAAGGTAGGGTGAGTTAGTACTACCTGTGACTTATAGTTTAGGAAATATGTGTAAAAAACTGTGTAGAAAATGGTAAAAAGAAAGGCAATTTTGGTTTGTACAGGGGTCAAAAATTAAAAAGTTGCTCCAGATGTTGGAAGAAGTTGGTTCAAATGTTGGATGTAGCCGCAGAGAATGAAATATAGGAATAGTTTGATATCTTACGTGTCGGTTATTAACCAAAATGGCGAAAGTCACGGATTGGCAGGCTATTTGGATTCTATTGACCTGTGACCTATTTTGTTGGATAACGGTGAAATAAGCATAACAGATTAAGGCAAACTATTCCTATTTAATCCTTGAAGTTGGGGACAAACAATTTGCCACCAATATTAAGAGCTGAATCAAAGCAATTTAACTTTTGACCCAGTGATACAAACCAAAATGACTACTTTTCACCATTTTTGTACAAGTTTTGACCCCTAAACTCCGGAACTATAAGCCATAGATAGTGTAAAACTACCCTCTTTTGGAATCCTTGTGACCAGACAAACACCATGGTGTGGGCATTTTACACACATTCAGAACATTTAAATGATGGCCCCCTGTATACCTTGAAGGAAAAGCTGTGGGGCCATTAAGGGGGGGCGTGGCAAGTGCTTCCATCACTTTTAGGGATTATCAATGCCAACTAACGTAATGCGTGGCAAAAAATTCACAAATTTATCCGGAAGCGACCACTCTTACACTACAGTCCCCTGCTATTTAATGTGTTTGTAATTTAGCATAGTCTTTATTTAATTGGTTTCATTTTGTTGTATTTTAAAATTTTATTCATTTATTTTTAAACTCCTTACATTTTTATTTGGTTTAATTTTTTTTTTTTTTTATTTAGGCACCTTCCATTAGTTATGTTAGTACGTTTGTTGTAGTGTCTGCAGCTATCAACTATTTTAAAAGAGGCAATTTAGATCCAATCTTTGGTCTAAGAAAATTGTAGTTTGCCTTTGCTCAGGTGTGGGGGGGGGGGGGGGGGGGGGGGGGGGGGGGACCGTTGTGATCAAAAAATCTCCTGTAATTTATTTTAAAAGTCACTCTGCATTGGTGTTCCAGTTGGTTCTATTTGTGAAAAGCTGTGGACGAAAAACATATACAATATTCACTGTAATACTCTCAAACTAGAGGTGTGTACTATCCAAAATGATGTTGTAAAGTAAGACATGGATTCCTTTGTTTACATGAAAAGCAGAACTAAATTGGGGGCAATGTGGGCTGGGGAGGAGTCACGAAATGAATCATACCATTGAGGTATGAGGTTACAATTCCTCGCCATCGTATGCATACGCAAACAAATATTGCGACCTGCGGGAACACGTCGCTCCGACATGCAATGAATGCGAAGTCTGTAACTCAGTGCAACATTGCCTTCGACATTGTTCAGGTAGAGTGAAGATTAAATTTACGAGTGTTTTCTACCACTCTTCATTGACATGAGTTACTTTCTTTGTGACTAGGGGAAAGCTATACTGAAGGATGGAATTTTCAATCGTAATTTTGGGCCTTTTAAGCTGTGATTTTTGAGCATGGCTCCGCCTATAAAGGATACTGGTGGAGCCAGATAGGAAGCCAAACACATGTGATTGAAGAAAAAACGAAGGTGCCGTGTATATAGTCTACTCCGCGTTTTAGGTACAGACGGCAGCCTGTTTGTATGTGGATGCACAACAGTAAATAGACGTGAGAGGCAGGAGAAACCGGTGGTATAAGTAGCCCCCACTGGCAATGAGGGGGGTTTTTTTGGGGACCCTGCCTAAGTATAGACGCATTAAACTAGGAGAAATGGCGAGAGTAGGGTTGCAAATCATGGTGCTACATATTAAGTAGTAAAATTTGTGGGAATATCAAAAAAGGTTGCAGAGTATGGTATTTTGATCCGACAAACAAGTTTTAACGCGGGGATTCTTACAGGGAAACACCTGACTGAAAAAGGGCTGTGACCTGACTGCCAGGATCCAGGGGGGGGCCGGCTAGTCTTGGCGGTCGAGTCGCTCGAAAATTTTGGGGATAAACTACCCTAATTTCATGATTGATTGGGGTAGGGATATGAGATCTTCAAGCAGGAATGTTAGCTTTAGGGTATGAGATGTCCTTGAGGAGAAAGATGGCGTTTTATTCGCCCATTTGTACAGGAGACGCATGGGGCAGAAGCATTAGTGGGGTGTGAAACCTATACGAGGTGGGTTATAGCAGAAGGAAATAGGTTCGTGACCTCCCATGACTTCGGGGGGGGGGGGGGGGGTCAGCGCAGGAGAAGTCGAGAGGCAGATAAGGTTAAGTGGTGAATGGAGCTGGTTTAAAACATCTAGGCTGGCTTCGGTTGTTAAGCGAATGTAAACTGACCGAGTCTAAGGTGCCAAATTCAGCAGTCTGGCTGGCGCAAGGTTTTAGCGATTTAAATAGCCACAAGAAATGGATAAAAGTAAGCCATGACCAAATTTGTGATGTACATGCGGGTTTTACACTGATGGCAGGATCTTCTTTTGCCAGAAAGTGAGCTATTTGATACAAGTTAAGTTGAAAGGGGTTTGTCAGTGCTATAATAGGACTTTGGTGTGACATGCTTACAAGCAGCACCCCCCCCCAGGCCGAGTAAAACCTCCTCCCCGGGGCGAAAAACCCCCTCCTGAATAAGCCCCCTCCTTTCCCTTCTCAACGGCCAGGTGCAGGTGCTTAAGGAGCAAAGCCGTAAGTTATTGGGGTATTCTGATTATATCGCTTTAAAGCCATGAAAAACAAATGTTTTTGGGTGGCGCTATCTAAGAAATCTTCATTAGATAGCAGAATATGGACATTTTAGGGACAATACGTATTTTGTGCTCAGTCTTAATTAAAAAAAAAGAAAAGAAATTATTCTCGATTGACTGATAACAACTGTGATGAAGGAGTTTCAAGCTAGAAAGAAATGCATTAATTACAAATCTGAGATCTATAGGAGGTCACACCAGTAAATAACGTGAGAGAAACAGTTAAGTCCAGCACCCACTGCAAATGAGGTTGGTGTTTTTTTTGGTGACCCTCGCCTAAGTATACCTTAAAACTGAGAGAAGAAATGGCGAGATTGGTTGCAAATCTGGTGCTATCCAATTTAGTATAAAATCTGTAGGAAATCAAAAAACGGTGTCATTGATATGGTCATTTTGATGCGACAAACCAATTTTAACCGTTATTCTTACAGGGAACACCCTGACTGAAAGTGCGTGTGACCTCCAGATCCAGGTGATGCTAGTTTGGCAGGCGCAGTCGCTCGAAAATTGTGGGGATAACTACCCTAATTTAATGATTGATAGGCAGGGATATGATTGATCTTCAAAGCAGAATGTAGACCTTGAAGGGTCTGAGATGTTCCATTGCGTGGGAGAAAATGAACGTTTTATCTCGCCGCAGCAATTTTGCTACAGGAACGAATGGGCAGCAGCATTCGTGGTGTGATGATGAATTGTGAAACCATGTTAGTCACAGCCTTCAAAGAAATCAGTGATCTTCGCATTAATGATGTGGAAGCTTTGTGGATTGAAATCAATATGCCCAACCAAAACAAATTCTAGGCACGGTCTATCGTGTTCTGGAGTACCAGCTGACTAGGTTGAACAAATTGATGTAGAGTGTTTGCAAAATTGTGCTTCTGTTTATTGATGATATTGTATTATTGTAGGTGACTTTAATTCTTGCATTTGTAAATCGTCTCCAGCTAAAAAGGTATCTAATATTTCTAACCACTCACAGCTCACTCAACTGATTAATGACTAGACCGCGATTAGTGAAACAGAGTAAGACAATATTGATCTTGCTTTGTGTCTCGGACCAGAAGAAGAAACAATTCTATCTTGGTGTTCACCAGTCGGGTTAGTGATCATCTCTGATTATGTTTGTTCGGAAATTACATACGCAGATTTAAGCCATCTCTCTAAAATTACTAGGAGAAAGATGCAATAAAAGTTTTAATGAGAGTGACGCTGGTTGAATACGTATTAGGAAGATAGTTAACGGGGTCAAAGTCATATGTAATGATGCGTGTGATATTGAATTAGGAATATTTGGAAAGATTTATTGTAAAGCCTGTGATGCTCATTCGCCAGTCAGGGAAAAACGTATGAAGGCATCTCACCAGAAGAGTGGATTCACTAGTGAGAATTCTGACTGTTGCAAGACCGTGCTATTTTTCGGTAGAGCTCATAAAGCTAAGGATCCCCTTATTGGCATATGGCCTACATTTGTGGTATGCCAATTAAAGGCCAACAATATGCGTCACACTTTATTAAAAGGAGATTCTATTTGTTCTATTGCTGTGAAAGATGTTAACCCAACTCAAATAAAAACTATATGGTCTACTCCAAAAAGCTGTTACTTAAACAAAGCATCATCTACTTTCAATCTGTTAAGATGATGATGGTTCCACTTTCAGCTAAAGATACTGCGTAGCTTTGAATAAACTATTCACTTCATTGGTTCTTCTCGTTGCAGGAAGAGGTTTGATGATGCTTCATACAGGAATAGACAGCGCATCACCTACACATAATTTTAATCGTACTTGGATTTATTTTCAGTTTTTGCCCAATGTTTCTCAAAGTTTGGTTATAAGCAAATATGGATAGTATAATAATAAGCTCCAGGATTTGAGTGCGCTTTCAGTGTAAAAGAGGGCTCTAAAGCTGGCTGTCATTATATAAGGCTAATTCGTCTTGCTGTTTTGTTTGCAACCTTTCCCTTACTACATCGGTTTTTCCGGCAAATGGAAAAAAGCCAAATACCCGATTATTTAAAAAATGGTGGACAAGGCAGAGGTGGGGAACTATCGACCTATTTCGTTTGCCACTTATTTCTAAAATCATGGAAAGAGTCTGTTTCCACAATCAAATTGTGTAGTTCGCTTACCTTGTGACAAGGGCATCTCTCTGATAACCAAAGGGTTTTCGTGCTAATCATTCAACAGATACTACTTTGGTGATTTCCGGATTTTATTTTGAAAAATATGGGATGAGGGTCGTGCACAGGTTGCAATTTTTCTTGACCTCAGAAAGGATTTTTGACGTGTCATGTTAACCTCTTTTCTCATTGATAAACTTTCACAAATGGGATTACGGGTCATTGCATTAATTGGTTTCGAGCCTATCCTCAGTGACAGAACCAGGCAGTAACATTGAATTCTACGTCTTTCTGACTTCAAACATATCAAGATTGAATCCCCCAAGGCTCTATACTTGGCCCTCTTCTTTTATCCTTTTTGTCCAATAACTTTTGGAAGAGTAGTGTGTAATGTAAAGGTGTACTATGTATGCTGGTGTGATGACAACATTTCTTTGTACTTCCAGACAATCCACACACACTCTTGAATTTGAACTTCAATCACACTTAAACAAAATTTCTAAATGGTTTGATGATAAAAAACTCCATTGAATGCCAAGAAAACCCGTTTATGGTATTTGGTTCATGTCCTGTTCTCATTAGATTTTCAAAATGTTCTTGCACTGTACTTAAGGGATAGCTAGTTGAAGGGTGACCAGTTTAAATAATCTGGTGTAATTTTTGATCCTCTAATGTCTTGGTGTGATCAGATCAATCACATGTCTGCATGTATTTCTAAAAGTTGGTGGTTTTATAAGAAGACGGTAAAGTGATATGGCAGTCAAAAGATACTTATTCTGCTTGCAAATTCAATTGTCATGCAGATTTTGCTATTGCCGCCCTGTATGGTCTAAGCTGTACTAATGTGATCTTATGAACCACTTCAGTTTCAAAATAGATTAGCTCGCATAATTTTATCAGATGACATTAGAACTCCTGTAAAAGATTTGATGTGGCCACTGGAGTGGAACAAACTTAATGATCGGTTGTATAAACATATGCTAATGCTTTTTTCAATGGCTTCAAAGGATGCCCAGGTTACTTACTCTCAGTTCACTTTTGAGTGTATGCCTCAGTTCATTTTAGAGGTACCAGAAGTCAACCACAAACTCTTTGTATCGAACCACCTTGGAACCTAATTGCAGGGGAGTATGTTCCATATGAGAGCAACCAAGAATGTTAGGGTAGACAGCCTTCATTCTGATATCCGCTTGGTGTGTAACAGTATTAAACTGTCCAGGTGAAGTCGGCTCAGTTAACTTAACGCCTCTACATTTGTAAAATCCCACAAGCAATTTGATGGGACTACTGCGATGTCTATAGTTTATTCTATACTCATTGCCTTATGTGATTTTGTTTCTGTGTTTAGGTTAATTTTATCTTATGTTAATGTCTGAAAGTTCCATTTATGTACAATGTGTATATATGCAGGGCCTCCTTGGAAATCAGTGCTCTTGTCACTGAAGGGGCTTACGCCTGCCTAAAGAAAGTTTAACTAATAGGAATAATCTCTCTCAATTCAGCACTTGGCACCACAGGGGAAATTACCTTTTCCCTATCATCCACAAATCTGGATGTTGCTTTTTGTTTTTCCTGGACAAGTACAGATCACTAGGCCCCCAAAAAATTGTTGTGTTGCCCTGCTGCGCCTGACCCAAAAGTCCTGAAGAATCTGCGGGTCGTGTATTTTTTTTTAGTCTTGAGTTTGTCTATTTTACCGGTTTTTCTGGGTGATAAATGTGTTAACAAGCCAACAAAACGGAAGGAGAGTCCCAAAGACATTAGCTCAGATTAACCTCCTTGCACGGGCAAAACACTCACTATCTTGGAATGACAAGGGAATTAGAATGATGAAATTGTGTGCAATATCCAAAATTGTGCGTGAAACACGAGAAAATACGATTGGCCTAGCGTATGGGTGCCAATTACCGCAACTGTATATCAATGATACAGAGTACAATGTCGACAAACACTGAATATTCAAGTTTAAAACAAAAATTTGTGAGTGCAATGGTACCAAAAACTTTTATAGAGAGGGAAACAAATATTAAAGACCATTTTGAAAAAAAAAAAACAGTTTCAAACAGTTAATAAATGAGGAAACAATAAAGTTCTCTTATCTGAAGCAGCGAAAGAATATTCAAATGTTGCATCAATTACACTTTCACACGTGTGTTGTTACACTGTCAGCACATGCTTTATAGCGTTGTATGACATTGACACAATCACGATGGAATCCCTACAGTAGCTACCGCTAGCTACATATGAAGGTTGTTGAAGTGGTTTCAGCTTGGTACAACTTCCGATTTTAATGGAGACTTTTGCGGGTTTTATGAGAGCATACAACGATGTGCAGTGGTGGGGGAACTAGCCCGTACAAACGCCATCGGTCCGAATAGACCGTGGCAGTCGGTCTGCGCATCTGAGCCAATTAGTGTACTGTGGGACTTGATTTCTGCCAGTTTTTTTCATGTAATGAACCATGAGGAGAAGACGGGACACAGCAAACACACCAGTGATTTAACATGAATAGCAATCACCTTTGGGTGAAAATGAGTGTTTAAAAAAAAAGGCGGTAATAAAAAGAAGAAATGTATGGGGCCGATCGACATTGCTGATTTTAAGCTGGGGAGGCAGGGCCGTCACGTGGGGGGGGTGACGCGACCCCCCAGCGAGCCGGAAAATTGAAAATTCCTTAATCCGGCCATGATTTTGTCGGGGCAAAACAGACTCACACACCCCCACATTTAAAAATGGTTTGGGGACGCCCTGTGGGGAGGGCAACCACAACAATTTTTGGCTTATCAATTTGCTACCCATTCAATTCAATTGGCAACTCTGAATGTTAGCCTTATCATTTTATAAAAAAAAAAATCCTGCTTGAATGGTAGTGGACTAGAGGATATGTTGTCACCACAATAAGGTCAGGTGATTTCACAAAATCCTTTTCTTAAAAATAAAAAAATTTCTCGTGCTGTACGCTCATTTTAGCTACAAAGTGCCTAGTAGTGTTAGCTATGATCATGAAATGTCTTGTGATTCTTAAAACTTTTATACGTGTTTATTACCCAGTACGGAGTGTGTGTTTAGTACAGAACAGTATTGGCCATGTGGCATGTGGTATTTCTCATGTCTTATTCATTTATCACGGCAACAAAAACATTCAAAAGAAGAAAAATTTAAATAGTAGGATGACAAATAAGAGCAATGCTCGGATGCCACCCTTAATAAAGGTAGAATTTCGTGCCCGAGCAAGCGCGGGTGCGCCAAGTGCCCATCTCATTTCCTTAGCGGTTTAGGCCAGACTCTTAATATTAATGTTATATTTTTTTTGATGTGGGGCGTTCGCCACTCCTCCTCACAGCGAGTCTGTTTTGAATTCGCAGTATGAATAACACGGTAACCCATTATTACACCTTGATGTTCAGGATTTTATTTTGAAAAATATGGATGAGGGTAGTGCAACAGGTGCAATTTTCTTGACCTCAGAGGCTTTTGAATGTGTAACCATTCTCTTTCATGAGAAACTTTCACAACAGGTAACTGGTCTGCACTTACATGTTGCGATTCCTATCCAGTGACGAACCTCAGGCAGTCAAACATTAATTTCTACTCTTCGACTTCAAACATATCACATTGGGAATCCCCAGGCTCTATACTTGGCCCTCTTCTTGGTTATCCATTTTGTCCATAATCTTTCAAATAGTGTTAACTGTAAATGTTACTATGTATTGCTGATGATACAACACTTCCTTTTTTTACTTCAGACAATCCACAAACTCTGATTTGAACGTCCAATCAAAACTTAAACAAAATTTCTAAATGGTTTGATGATAACAAACTCACTTTGAATGCCAAGGAAACCAAGTTTATGGTATTGGTACATGTCATGTTCTCAATAATTTTAAAAAGTTTCTCTGGTACGTAATAATGATCTATGAAAGGGTTTGACTTTAAATATCTTGGGTGGAATTTGATCCTCTGATGTCTTGGTGTGATCATATCAATCAAATGTCTGCGCATGTTTTCTAAACTGGTGTGTTATAAGAAGACATTAAATATATATTCCAAAAAGATAATCTTATTATGCTTTGCAAATTCAATTGTCATGCCACATCTTGACTATTGCAGCCCTGGCTGGTCTAACTGTACTAATGATCTTATGAAAACACTTCAAGTCTTCAAGTAAATATGTAGCTCGCATAGATTTTATCGTGAATTAGAATACTGTAAAGACTTGATGTGTACACTGCAGGGGAAACAAACTTAATGATCGGTTGTATAACATGCATCTAATGGCTATTTTTAAATGCTTCAAAGGTGACCAGGTTAATTTCCTCTCAGTTACTTTTATGCACTCAGTTCATTTAAGGGTACCAGAAGTCAAACCACAAAAACTCTTTGTATGAACCACCTGGAACCTAATGCAGGGAAACGTATGTTCCATATGAGAGCAACCAAAAGATGGAACAGTCTTTTCCTATTTGATATCGCTTTTGTAACTATCAGACACTGAGTTATCTCAGCTTAAGGCATCTACATTTGTAAATCACACATACATATTTGTACTACTGTAGATGTCTATAGTTTTCAGTTATATCATGCTTTATTTGATTTTGTTCTGTGTTTAGTAAATTTATCTTATGTATGTCGTATAAGTTCATTCTGAACAAGGGTAGATATGCAGGGCCTCCTGGAAATCAGTGCGTGTCACTGAAGGGGCTACCCGGCCTAAAGAAAGCCAAGTTTAAATAATAAATAAAATCTCTCTCACATTCAAATTGGCCACAGGAAATTACCTTTCCCTTCATACACAATTGGATGTTGCTTTTTGTTTTTCCTGACAAAGACAGATCACAGTAGGCCCCCAAAAAATTGTGGTGTTGCCTCTGCGACTGACCCAAAATCCTGAAAAATCTCGGTCGGTATTTTTTTTTTAGTCTTGAGTTTGTTATTTTACCTGTGTTTGGTTGAAAATGGTGTTACCAAAGCCACAAAACGGAAAATCACAAGAATAGTCAGATTTTTTAACTCCTTGCACGGGCCAAAAAACAAAACACTCACTATCTTGCGAATAAGTGACAAGGGAATTAGAATGAAATTGTTGTGTGCAATTATCAAAATGTGCGTGAAAACACAAAGGAAAATAAGAATGGCCTTCGTATGGCTGGCCATATTACCGCACTGTATATCAAATGATAACGAGTAAATTCGACAAACACGTAATATTCAATTGAAAAACAAAATTTTGACGTGCAATGGTACCAAAACTTTTAATAAACAAATATAAACGACCATTTTGAAAAAAAAAACAGTTCAACAGTTTTTAATAAATGAGAAACAATAAATTTTCTCCTTCCTCTGAAGCACGAAAAATATCAAATGTTGCATCAATTACACTTTCCACACATGCTGTTGTTACTGTCAGCACATGCTTATAGCGTGTATGACATGGACCACATCACGATGGATCCTACAGTAGCTACGCTACTACATATGTAAGGTGTGAATGGTTTTCAGCTGTGTTACACTTCGCGATTTAAAATGGCGCTTTTGCTGTTTTATATGCGGGCATAACAACGATGGCAGCTTGCAACTACGCACCGTACAAATCGGACATCGTCCGAATGTTGACGTGCAGTCGGTCTGCGCATCTGCGCCAATTATGTACTGTGGGACCTGTGATTTCGGCAAGTTCATTTTCATGTAACTGAACCAGATGAGACGACACACAGCCACACCAGTGTATTTAACATGCAAGCAATCACCTTTTAGGAAATGTTTAAAATAAAAGCGTAAAAAAACATGACCGAGCGACATTGCCTTGGTTTAGCTGGGGAGGCAGGGCGTCCCGTGGGGGGGGGTTTGACACCCCCCACGAGCCGGAAAATTTGAAAATTCTTGCAATCCGGCCCATGATTTTTGTCGCAACACATGACTCAACACCCCCCGCATTAAAAATTGTCACTGGGGACGCCCCTGTGGGGGAGGGCAACACAACAATTTTTTGGCCTTATCAATTTGTACATTCCATTCAATTGGCAACTCTGAAATGTTAAGCCTTTATCATTTTATCAAAAAAACTCATTCTTGAATGGTAACTGACTAGAGGAGATCTTTTCCACCACAATAAGGTCATGTGATTCACAAAAATCCTTTTCTACACATAAAAATTCCTGACTTTTACACTCATTTTAGCCTACAAGTGCTAGTACTTTAGCATGATCGAGAATGTCTTTGTGATTCTAAATTTATACATTTCGGTAACCTAAGTACTGACGTTTGTTTAGTACAGAACAGTATTGGCATGTTGCAATGTGTTAGTTCTCATTTTCTTATTTCATTTATTCAACCACAACAAAAACATTCAAAAAAAATAATTTAACATAGTAAGATGACAATAAGACACTTGCTCGTATGCCACCCTTAAATAAGTAAATTGTCGTGCCGATCAGCTCGTGCGCAGAGTGCCCTCTTCTCTTTCCTTATCGTTTTAGCCAACTCGTACATATTATTTTTGCTGTGGGGCGTTCGCCACTCCTCCTGCACATCGATTCGTTCTTTCCCATTGAATAATGTCTGTACCCATTTATACACCTGGTGTAGTTGATTGAATAACGCGCCTTACTCATGCCACAACACGTTGGCCGCAGTGGGACGCGAACCCATGACTTAGAGTGCGGGACGATGCTCAATCCACCAGACCACCCGTCCTTAGTTATAAGTGTAAAGACAATGGAACCATTTAAAACAAGACTTAAAAGGTGCAAACCAGACCGAACAAGACCGTTGCAGGAGACACATACTTGTTTGGCAATTGGATTGGTTCAAAACACCCTCTGTGTATAGACAGCTTCACGCTTTGCCATGCCATCTGTCTGGCTCTTTTTAAATATTACATTATTAACGCGGCACTGGCACATTTTCACAAAATATGAAATTTCTTCATTTGCTCTCAAATGATGTCTAGCCATTGGAAGAACAGAGAGATATTGTACACATAAAAATAACATACCCCAAAATATATAGGGACATTGATTGAGGATAAAGACATCCAGGTAATTTTGTAGGCCAACTTTTAAGTTTTCCATAACTTTTATCAACAATTTGATATTACATGAAATTTGTGACTCGTACTCACTGATTTGAAACCACACAGCTTATATACCGGTCAAACAGGGTGAATAGCGTGGGAAAACATTCATACGGTGTGCGAGTTCTTGTGTTAACCGCCATTTTCTTCGTCTGCTGAATTAAACTTCGCCGCGACGTTAAATTACAAATCGTTTCTGTTTTACCATAAGGAAGTTTTTTGTTTTTTTTTTGATTCTTCTTTGGTCCCTTAATCATTTTGGTTGAGGGCTTTTGTATAGAAAGCTTTACAACCATGCAAAATATCGATTTTTAAAATATGATGGCGCACTATTTTTCAAATGTGCCAGGTCTCTTTAAATAACGTCAAATACAGTTATGCATGAGCTATTTTTGCCAACTTTTCAAAAACTGGCACCTGATGTTATATGCATTCTGTAGGGATACTGACAGTACACTTTAAAAAATTACTTGCAACAATGTTTTGTTTGAATGAAAGATCTCCATCCTCAATACTAATTTTGGGTATCAAACTCAAAATCATCAAAATTTTCGGTACTTCAATTTTTCGGGGGGGGGTGGGGTGGGAGCATTTTATTTTTATGTTCTGGTCAGTCCCAACAAAGTTGCCTTTGGAATCATACCCAGTAGCATACCTAATCAGGACAACATCACCACCTTCAGATGCCTAAATCCCACCTCTCCACATCTCTTTCTCTGTTTGTCCTTATCTTTTCTCTTACTGTTTGGTCCAAGAGAAGAGAGAGATAAGTGAAAGGCTAGAGTACTGACAGTAATTTCAATTCAACATCTCTCAGGTTTCGTTGAGTGCCTGCTGACTGGTCATCCTGGTAACCAGTAATACCTGTTCCAAGGCCGAGTTGATGGCGACTAAACCGGCACCACCACTGGGTTTGGAAATCTGATGAGGAGGAGCGAGGGGGGTTGGTTACCCTGGTAGAATGAAAAAAGAAGATCTACCTACAAGGGCGCTAGCTCTGTGGAGCTGACGGCCGGTCATCCCGCACATGCTGCCTTGCATGGTGTGCGTGGTTGCCCAAACGCTGGGCCACCGCCGAAATATTTGGAATTGACGTCAGGAAGGCACCTGTCAATTATCTTTTGGTCCAACAAATGCCTCTCACATAGCAGTATTGCAGAGTGAGGTGTTCTGGCCATCCGTTAGCGGGGACAAAACCGGATTTAAAACTTTGTTTAACTAACTAACTTTAGTGGATCAGATGCCAGTGAGTGTTACCCAAAAAATCCTGAAAAAAAGCACGCAAATGTGGGTAAGAAAACCAAACAGTCTGAAAATAAATAAAATGTGGAAATTTGGAGTAAAAAAAATTTGAATTCAGATAAAATCGAAGTCTGGCATCTCCCTGGGTGGTTAAATTTTACCGCCAAGACCATTACTGTTGTAAACCTATACAGAATGAAAATGCACTTTATCATTGATTTGCCAGGCAACCCTATATAAAATATCTTTAGACATCCAGAACCCTCATCCGACATTTGGTCGTTCACAAAGTTTACCGTGCAAAGATAGCCACAATGTTTTTTTTGCACAAATTCAATATGGCCTTCCAAAATAGCAGGGGCCTGTGGTATGTTTGTAGTTTGCTTTAATGAGAGTGGCATTTTAACAGATAGTAATGCGTCAGTTCTAATATTTTTATTAGTATGGAACTTCGACCTCAGTAAGGGCAAACCGTATCCTTAACTCGCTCATTTTTTACTTTTAGTAATCAGCAAAATAATCATGTCTAGTGCCCATTCTAAATAATTGACTGGAACAGCCCAGAAGCCTTGGCTTGGTCTAGATAAAGCTCATCTTCTCCTTTTCTCCTTCATTCTTGATTAAAGGGCAACTAGAGATTCACATATCAGGTGACCCTAAAAAAACGAAAGTACTGATTTTTTTGGCCTTGATGAAAGTTTCCCTCAAAATATCCCTATCTGAAGGATTAATCTGACAAATGTTTCTTTGGTAAAAATTGTGAAATTTTTAGAGCCAAACAATTCAGCCTGTTTTATTTGAATATAAGCAATCAAAATCACTTGTTTTCTCTCTTTTAAGACATTTCTTTAACCAAATAACAGGTACGAAATCTATTGAGTGTCTAATCTATATGAAATGACTATTATGACACAATATTTGGGTGCCTCAAAATCTCTCTTTGCACCTTTAATAAATTTCATTGTTATGTTATGTTATGATGTTATGTTATGTTATCACACCAAACCAATCCGAAATCAATCAAACCAGATTAGGCTAAACCAAACGAAGAACAAACACAAAACATTCAAATAAGCAAAACAAAAGGAAACTAAAACAATAATACAAACAAAACAAAATAGTCCTCAAAACTCATAACTAAATATGAAGAAATACAATTATTAAAAATTCATAAGGCCCTGCAAAAAAAAAAAATGTTTTTTGCAGAAGAAAATGGAAAAACAATTATAAAGGGAAAATAGAAATATTCAGAAATCATAATGTCTATTTGATTTTTCACTGTAAAGTAGGTCAAATGTGACATGAAATGGGTTTACAATACTGTACTTTACTTTTCATCCACACAAAATGAATTTTAGAATATCTAAAAGTACAGTTTGAATGTACACCTTCAGGGAAAGTGCTTTGATGCAGAGATAATAAACTTAAATTCCTTTTACATGCATTATGCACAAAACCATTTGTTCCCAATACTTATAAACTTGGAATGAATTCAATTTGCAAGAAATATAACAGTCTTTTAAGAATTAGAGAATAAAGGTATGGTTTTGGGAACCGGTAATCTTAAAGGCGACACCATTATTTTTGCATGGATTGGCCGAGTTCTTCCACTTAAAATAATGGTATCACATGGTTTCAATTCGTCGTAAAGAGAGTACCAGTTCCCAAAATCATACCTTTATTCTCATTCTTAAACAGCTTCACCATTTAAGGTCATCTTTAACCCAATTTCGCGATACTTAACGGTGTAAATACAACAAGAAAGGACTGCCACCACCCAGTGACAACAATCGAACAACCCGTTGAACGCAACAATCATACGCAACGAGACGCAACGTTGGCAGGCGCGCGAACGTAGCAAAACGTGGTATGACGCGAGCGCTTCAACCTAAAAATAACGTCAATACGCAGCTCGTACTAACTGGGTTCAATTGTCGAATTGAACCTGGGCATCAATCAAGTATCATCATTGATTGACACAAAATAGTCAAAATATTTGAAATTGGTAGGAAAGGCAAGGCTTAAAAGTGAAGGATAAGTCTGTAGAAAGTTATTTTTTTTTTTTTTTTTTTTGAACGCAACAATCATACGCAACGAGACGCAACGTTGGCAGGCGCGCGAACGTAGCAAAACGTGGTATGACGCGAGCGCTTCAACCTAAAAATAACGTCAATACGCAGCTCGTACTAACTGGGTTCAATTGTCGAATTGAACCTGGGCATCAACCAATGAAATTGCTTTCATTTTCATAGCTGTTTAAGAATTTGGTTAAAAGACACTATCAAGTATCATCATCATTGATTGACACAAAATAGACAAAATATTTGAAATTGGTAGGAAAGGCAAGGCTTAAAAGTGAAGGATAAGTCTGTAGAAAGTTATTTTTTGCAACTGAAAAAAATACAGAAAAGGAAGAAAAAATCAGAGTTTTTTAAAAAGACAATCTCCATTCAATTATGCATTACAGTAAGTGCTCGTAAGCAGAGAAATGACTAAAATATCCGATTTTCACTTTCAGTCTTAACACTTTAAGGGGTATGTTAGGATGCCTATACTTTTTACAGACAAGGAACTATCCAATTTTGGATGATTTTTAAGATTTTCTGATTTAGCAATCACTAATAGTGCCTTTAAATGATAAAGTTCATTTTAATATTCAGGTTGTGATGGCAGATTTTCCCTTTGCAAAAAAATATTTACTCATATTTTATCTGTAAATCTCAAATGTTATTAAAAATACATGCAATTAAGAATTAGTGAAGAACTGCTTATTAACCCCCCTAGTAAATGGCAAACATAGCTTGAATTAAATTCAGCTGAAAACCAACTGCAAGGGCAACTCCACAAACTCTGAATTATATTACTCAAAACAAGATCAACTGAAATTTCCAAATTAATCGTACCTATCTATCTTCAGTTATTTTTCTTCTATCCTTGGCTGACTCAAGCTATCCTCTTCTTTCTGTGCATGTATATTCAAGCTACACATCTCAATTTTGTAATCCTTACACATACCAAGCCATTCATTGTGTTAGAAACTTGTCTTGAACTGCCAGGTCCGAATATATAAATTATAATTTATTTATAATTTTGCATTTCCAAATATATTACCTGTGGATTTATCCTTGACAGATGGATAAATGTCAACATTTGAGAATATTATTTAATGCCTACCTTTACCAATCATAAAATTATGCGATGCAGGAAGGTCGCACTGTACCGGTGTGCAAATAATTTATTTCTCATACTCATAACTATGTTGAATAGTACGCAACATGGTCTGGTACTCCTCAAGTTTTATGTCGACCAGTCATTGCATTAAGGACTAAAATGTGAATGAGATCTTTACACTAAAATACGTAAATAACTAATTTGTCTCATTATATGCATTAAAACCCCCAATACACACATGAAACTATACCGCATAAGTAATCTCAATGGGCTATCACTCCATTAAAAAGCATCATTTAATGAATTAAGGACTTGCAGTGGATTAATTAGAAATTACCACCAAAATATGCAAATTACCTACTGATAATTTACATTAATATGCATGAATTCTACCATCAAACTATACAGCCCCATTACCCCCTACCGTTTGGAGGATCATCGACTGTGTTCATGAGCTGCAGAGGATTAATGATATAGCTTCCACTGGTCGAGCAATATACACCTATCTGTTTATCTATCTACATAACCATCTTGCAGACAATTATAAATAGGCTCGCGGGCCATAATTCCCTCATAGCGTTTACCAAAGGTGACGGCACCCCTAACAAGTACAATTATTTTGCTAAAATAAATTGTCCAAAATTCGCAATCAGTTCTACCGTGTTCTCACTTCCTTAGTTGTGGCCATTTTCTTGGAAATGATTAAATGTCATCTCCTTTTTTTCCCCGAATATCAGTGAAGCAATGGATTTACACCATGTGCCATTTGATCCAGCCAATATGATGCTATTGATAAGTAAATCTCCTGTTATGAATAGAAAACGGACTCAGATCTCTGGGACTACAAGTCCCTTGTATTGCCATGACATTAAAAGCTATTGAATTATTTCACAGTCCCCCCCCCCCCCCCCCCGATTTAGATTGAGCTACAGCCTCATTCATGAAGAAAATAAAACTCAAACTTCTGCTGGAGTTCAATAACAGGAATTAACTTTGATCGTAATTTCATCATTTATTCAAAAAGGAAACGAAGTGAGCAAAAATCATGAAAGAAATTTTGATTGGCAGTCTATGCCTATCCATCTTGGTGCAGAACCAACACCCATAACTTAATCATATTGATATAGGACCTCTTTTCTATTCAATTAAAATTTGTTCGGCACCGGTTCACCTGCATTTCATATATGTGAATGTTTTTCTATTTCTGTTATGGAACGCAATAAATTACATAGAAATTGTGTACGCGGCAAGTTATGCATTTGGTTCTGCACAAGAGTTGGAATCACACCACTAATAACTCCCCATAGAACGTGTGTGTACAAAATGACCTCGCACCAAACGTCAAGTTCTCGGCTATAAAGCGACTGGTTATGTCAAACCTGGATTTTGGGGGAAGATTCTGACGCATACCTGTCAACAAATGAAAAGTCATATGATGACGGCTGATTTTTTTTGAGAGTTACAGAGCATCGAAAGATTTTGCCTGTTTTCAAAACGTCCACGCCTAGTTTAATGTTACTATACATTAAAATTATCAGTTTCCTTCAAATTCCTCAGAAATTATACAAAAATGGCACAGACAAAATATTCACGCCAATGGTTAATTACTAGTCCACACTTATGATTAATTTCAATTTCATTTAAAGATACAACTTATCAACATTTTGTGACTCTTCATTTAGGCAAGGGCCATATTTGGGACGCCAACACTGTCTCAGCAGCACTGACGTCGTCTGCTACACCTAGTTTATTTAGTGGTGTGATTCCTGAAGAGACTGGAAAATTTCTGAAGACGCCTATTTTCATAATATTGAATGTTATTCTATCAGTACGAGCCATTGTAGCCAAAATATAGAGACCAGAAATGAGTAAAAAATGATCTGCAGCAATTTTCTTATTTTGCTATCTGCTGAAGATAGCACATTTTGTGAAAGAAGAGATCTGGTTTAGAAGGATGGCAGAGGAAGCACTACAAAAGACCCGATTTAGCTTTTACAACTCTGAAGTCAGAGTACTTAATTCACATGATATGAGCAAATTCTATCAAAATGGCATTTAAAAGCACCAATTTACATGAAATGGGTGCTTTTAAACAGATATCCACCCAATTCACATGCATTGGGCAGATTCCAGCAGAAGAGAGAGGCGTAAAAAGCACCCAATTCAGTTAAATTGGGTGTATTTCACCAAAAGTGGCCTCAAAAGCACCCAATTTTTGTGAATATTAACACATCCCTGTACAACATTTCTTCTGTGATTAACTCACTGAAATAGAATTCTAATCAATCAACCACATCACATCATGGATGTGCTGCCATAAGGTTACAGGCAACATTGCACATGTTTGAAACTGTCTTGAAATGTTGATCGGAAGGTTTATTTTAATTAGAATCTTGCTCATTGATTTTATATAATGCAGGACTAAAGAATGAATCCATTCGTCATCTGCTACACCTAGTTTATTTAGTGGTGTGATTCCTGTTAGGTCACAGTTTGCCACACAATTTTTTCTCATGAGCTTTGTTCACCTTTGGTTTCCCTTTCGAATAAAGGATGAAATATAGGGTCAAAGAAAATTGAACACACAGTAGAAGCTCTAACTTTATTTATTGTGAAAGAAGCTGAAAGAGGACAGGTAATTTGTGTTCCACATCATGAAAAATAGCTTAATCTAAACTGAGGTTATGGTATAATACCTGCTATCTTGTCAGTTGCATGGATAATAACAATGGCTCTGTAGTTCCAGATGAAAAAGGAATCTGTGAAGTGTTTGGTCTTCTACATACCGAGCAGATTTACTTATCAATAGCCCCCATTTTTTGCTGAAGTCAATGAATCATAGTGTACATCCGGTAGTCACTGATATTCAGGGCATAAATCGAGATGACATTTAATTAATTTTCTGGAGAATGTGCACATACTAGACATGAAAACACGCGTAGAAATGATTTCTATAATTTTAGGAAAGTTATTTCGGAAGAATTATGTATTTCCCAGGGGTGCGCTACCTTGGTCCTTATCCGAGCATCTTTTTTGCTTTGGCCTCAAGGTCTAAAAGAGGGAAGACCCGATTTCAATATAAAAAGTTTTTTCTTGATAGAATGGCCTTCACCCCAAAACCTCATCTGTAAAATTTTAAACCAATATTTAAATGGCAACAGATTTTTAACACATGCAGAACATGTTTTAGGTGTTATGCTATTTGGATTATTCTGTAGATATTAAATTAAATTATACAACACACAAACCTTTCTCTACCAAAATGACCCTTAGAAATGGGTGTATAAAATTTCAATTCCTCAGATGTACACTCTGACCAAACCAAATCTGAGTTGGTCCCCCAGACTATCATCTACCAAGTTTAAAGTTCACAGGTTATTGTGTTTTGTTGATACAGTGGATTTGACATCACATACACACACATCTATCCAGACATACACCAGAGGGTGTTTTGAATCAATCCCACAATGCATGCAATGTGCCTATACTGTAGTGGATTTGACATCACATACACACACATCTATCCAGACATACACCAGAGGGTGTTTTGAATCAATCCCACAATGCATTGCAATGTGCCTATACTGTATTGGATTTGACATCACATACACACACATCTATCCAGACATACACCAGAGGGTGTTTTGAATCAATCACACAATCCATTGCAATGTGCCTATACTCTACTGTATTGTACTAAACACATGTCAGTACTTTGGGATAAAAAGTGTTCAAGTTGTTTAGGAACCACAAACCATTTCATGATCATGCAGAAACATCCCTAAGTACTACCACTTTGTGGGCTAAAATGAGTGTAGAAGTCAGGGTTTAATAAGATTTTTGTGGGATCACATGGCCTTATTCAGGTGAAATTTCCCAAAACTGGTGCATTGTGGGATGGACTCAATACACCCTCTGTAGACCAATGAGGCATAGTACACTTACCCCACTTCCCACACAATCCTTGACATAAAATACAGACAGGATAGCTACTCCCGCTAGACTAAGTATAACAAATAGCAGCCCTATTATAAGCAAGACGGGCCACGGGTGGGTTGTTTGATGGTAGGCATGAGTGGTCGATTGATTGGCACGTTCTCGTCGTCTTGGTGGTCTGTGAAAGAATAAAACGATTGAAAAGTATTGAGCGTGTACACTGGAATTATTATGTCGTCTACATATACCAGTTTTGCTGTTTTTGAGCAAATAGCAGTTGCCCAACTAAATACTAGTTATTTACTTGAGGTCTCTTTATTCAGGGCAACCCTGCTTTCAATGGAGGCCCTGACAAGATATATATATAGGGCCATTCTTCAAGATGTCACACATGTGACCGAACTTTATTTGCATCCCATGACAAAACAACCAATCTAGCGAAAGTGGAAACATTATTTTAGTTAGCTTTGGACAAAATCTAACCAAAAATGATGTTTCCACTTTCACTAGATTTGTTTTGTCTATCTTAATCTATCTAACGGCCGCAGCTGAGATGCTGTTCACCATGTAGCGCCAAATGTCCCTGTTTGTCATTAGGTTGGGGTGTCAGATGGATCCTGCTGGATGTCTTGAGCAATCACATCAATCTAGTTAAAGGGGCGATGACCCCTGTTTTGGCATGGTAACTTCCACACGTGACGTCCGAGACCACCCGGCCAACCGCACGACGACAGCGACCGGCAAACTGCGCACGGCGCAGGGCAACAGAAGACGAAACTGGAGGGACATCACCATACATCTGCGCCCCGGTCCCGTGCTCACGCCAGGACACGTCCCGTACTCGCATAAGAAGCCTGGCGCAGGTGCCATCCAGTCCACCCTGCAGCCCCCCATGGCCCAGGTCCCAGACCCACACAACAGGATACTCTCTACACAGGCTCTAAAGAATTTCAGCTTGGTTGAATTGGAGATACCAGATTGCCATAAGTGGTGTAGTTTATTGCAGGCATTCCAAGCTTGTCCTTTGTGTGACAGGAAGTCTTTCTTGCTGTCGGCAACATAGGACCCTAGATACTTAAAGTCCTTGACCTCTTTGAGTTGGCTACCATCTGCTGTGCAGATAGGTTGATGATCATCTTCCTCATTGACAGTCATATATTCAGTCTTCTTGGCATTTAGATGTAGATTTAGATGTTTTGTCAAGGGAGGCAAATAAAGATTGGTCACATGTGTGACATCCCGAAGATGGCCCTATACACGAAAATACAGATATATATGCACATATATTTAAAATAATAATAAAAATTTTAAATTACAATTGATGATTTCATAGATAATCACAATTATTTACAAAAGTTAGTTAATTTACATGTAAACCCCATAGCCGTATCTGAGCATGGAGTACTTCCGAAAACCTCATATCTTTGTAGACTCAAATTTATTTATTTTCTGATAATCCAAGTAGAGAAACATTGTCTGCACTATTAATTTAAATATTAACATTTGAAAATCAATGATATCTACGCTCCATGCAACATGAACTTGCTTACAATCAATACTATCAGTATGTTTTACCAAAACTACCCACTATCACACAAAATGTGGAGTGCTTTAGTGGTGTGCCCTCTTATGGAAACACTCAAATTTAGTAGTCAGTTATAAATTGCACATGTACCATACCTAAGTGAGCCATCTCTACAACTTATAACTTCTATGAACTTCTATACACATGAAGTATACAAAATGGTAGCACTATAGTGCAAGCAAACCTAACTTATTGTCATGAATGTAAACATTACCAAAATGATTATTTGCTCTATGCAAATATTACCAAGGGTCACACAATTAAACCAGAGCTAATGAACAATTTCATTCACAGAATATGCTGTTCACCTATGGTCTTATACCGATTAAAGGCACTATCAGTGATTTGCTAAATCAGAAAATTGAAAAAATCATCAAAAATCAGATTTTTGCAAGTCTGACAAATATAGCTATGCCAACATAATCTGCAAGTGCTAAGACTGAAAGCAACATAATAAGGACAGAATCGTATATTTTAGTCAATACTGTACGTACGGACACTTACTACAACATATATTCTGAACGTAGATTTTTTAATACTGTTGTTCTCTTTTTCTCTCAATTCAGTTACAAAAAGTAACTTATGATGATTCTACAGAATTATCCTTCACTTTTAAGCTAATTTTGAAAAATTCAAATATTTTGACTCTTTCATGTGAATCACTAGCTGATAGTGTCTTAAGGGGCATTCCATGATCCACAGCCTCATCCCCTCAACTTACCTAAAAAAAGTTGAGATTTTTATATCATCTCAACCGTTGCCCTAGGGAGTTTCCATAAACTGACCCATCTGACACACTATTTCTGACACACTTAAGAATTCAGAAACCTTTCACAGAATAAAGCATGTGTTTATTACATTAAGGTTTCCGAATTCATAAGTGTGTCAGAAAAAAGTGTGTCAGATGGGTCACGTTACAGAACTCCTGTTGCCCAAAGTATAGTATGTGTGCCTAATCTTATGTGCAAATTTGATCTACTTTGGAAGGAATTAGTGAACTCAGTGGCCTATGGGCCGTGTTATACAAACATTTGCTTTTAACATCAAACCACACCATCAGAATCAATCGAAACTTTGGAAATAACCTTTCCCGGGGATATCTAATGAACCATACACAAACAATGAGGTGCTAGAATCATGAAATGCACCTTTAATACATAGTGCCAAGCACATCTAATAGCTAAATAATATAGTTCAAAAGTTTATCAATTTGATCTGACATTAGTGTAAATCCATGGAAATCTAGGCCGACTGAACACCTCTATCACGATAGACACTGTTATTTCACCAAGCAGCCTCTAGGATAGGCTGGGATTCACAGACCTAGATGCTGATGAGAACATGAGGTCTGAGCTTTCAAAACCAATCCAATTCTGAGGATTATTTATTGGTGGTTTTAAAGCCACACTCATTTTTTCTCAAATTCAATATGCCTATTTTGTCTCTAAATTGCTAGTGTTTAGGTCATAATGACACCTTATATTACTGTTCTTTGTGAAAAACAGACCCTTAAGCATTCTAAAGTGGTCTTGAAGATGCCATTTACGGCTATTTTTAGACTTTAAAAAAGTCGGATCCCAACTTTTATTAGTGAACAAAGCATAAATTACAGCGTGTTATGCTTAGCCACTTAGAGGTGTCTTTACTACAATTTCAAATACAACAGTGTAAAAAAATGGATTTTGATGATAAATAGGGGCACAATTTGTTTACATTTGGAAGAAATCACTGATAGTGGCTTTAATCAGATAAAAACCCATATACACACAGTGGCATTTTTCTGACAAATCATGTTTTTTGCATAAACATATTGCTTGTCCACATACTAATCACTGTGTGAAATAGCTAAGCTCAAATTGATGTCCTTCATATGGAAAATCAGTTTTGTTTTAAAATTCCGGAATTTGTGTTATACACAGTATCCTATGGGACTATATGGAATACATAAATGTTTACTGCATCAAAATGACAAACCAGATTCCCCTCAAAATTTGGAATTGGGCATTTTGGGTGGCTATCTTTAGTTCTAGGCAACTATTTCTAATTATTACAGACAAAAATTATATTTCGAAATCTCTGAGTCAGACTTTAAATGTGGACAACATTGATGTAAATTTGGCAATTTGTATGTGCTTTGCATGCATTTTGTTAAATTAACATTTAATTGGAGCAATCAATAAGACAATTTAGATTTGTTCACCCTCTGGCTGGAGGACTCAGTGGGGTGGCAGGGTGGCAGGGAGGGGCCTCAGTGGCGGCCCCCGAGAGTTTCAAAATTCAGGAAAAACAGGGGTTTTAAGCAATAAATTGCGTAAAAAGTAGGGGTTTTTAACCTATATGAGTTAATTTTGTACTGTTTGGCACCCCCCCATGATGTTTCACCCCTCCTATGATTTTACCCTGGCGCCGCCCCTGACATCAAAAAGCACTCTATCTAAAATCTAAATAACAATGTGTAGCCTTCTAAGTAACTTAGGTAGTTCATCTAAGCTTGGATGTACAGCTATGTATCACCTGCTTAAAGGTGCAACGAGAGATTTCACATATCAAGCGTCACTTAAAAAATCGAAAGTTCTGATTTTTGCCCTGATGTAAAGCTTTCCATCAAAATAACCCCATCTGAAAGGATTAAGCCGACAAACGTTTCTTTGGTACAAAAATTTTGAAATTTCTAATTTCGTATAGGAGCAAATACAAAATTCAGCCCATGTTTTATATTGAAATACAAGCAAATCAAAATCACCTTTTTTAAGGCATTTCTGTAGCCACATACAAGGTAAGAAATCTATTGAGTGTCTAGTCTATATGAAATTACTATTATGACACAATATTTGGGTGCCTCAAAAATCTCTCGTTGCACCTTTAAGTAAGATGTACACCTTATAAATCTTGATGTACACTCCTCAAGACTACAACACTTGAAACCTTCCTCCTACCATGCAAATGTCTGTACACCACTTTTCATCATAGCACGAAGCAAATAACACTCCCCTCAACATGTTGTACACCAGTATGTACAGTAATATCTACTCACCAAAATCAGGCTAATTCTCCACTCATCGATCAGCATGTCCACAGTAATTGCACATACACTAGCAATAGATGGGCGTACTTGTATGTAACTGCTCATGCAGTCTTTAAAAACCTGGGTCCTACCGGAAGTACAGAGACTGCCACCAGTAAACATAACTAGCTTAGTCCTACCATGCAGAAATATTGTTGTAGGTTTAAACATGTTAAAAGCTGTGATTTGGTTTTGTTTTTTCTTGCAATAACTAATAGTTCTTGGAAACTACAAGTGAATATTGCAAGAGTTAAAATATTGGGCTATAATTATCTGTTCGTGGATGTTGAATTCTATCCGCGCATGTAATTTCCTATTCATATCGAATGGTAATATAATTCTTTTAAGAATGGGGAAGGAGCCTGAGAATGAGGAATGAGCCCAAAAGTGAGGACAGAGGCCAAGGAAGAGAATGCAAGCCTGAGAATGATGGAGCCCAATAATGAGGACAGAGCCCAAAAATGAGGACAGAGCCCGAGAATGAGGATGTGCCCAAAGATAATAGAAGCTATAGAGACTGAGAGGAGGAGATCCTGAGATGAGGTCTAGAGCCCAAGATGAGGATGGAGCCCAGAATGCAGATGGAGGCCTGAGAATGAACAAAAGAGCCTGGGATAGGATGAGGATGATAGAAGTCTGAGAATGAGGATGGAGACCTGAGAATGAGGATGGAGACCACGGAATAAGGATGGAGCCCGAGAATGAGGATGAATCCTGAGAATGAGGACAGAGCCCGAGAAGGAGGACAGAGGCGGAGAGGTGGATGGAACCTGAGTAATACGAAAGAGCCGAATGAGGAGGATGATGAAGTCTGAGATTAGGATGGAGCCTGAGAATGAGGAGGGAGACAGAGAATGAGGATTAACCAGAGAATTATGATGAATCATTATAGAGACAGAACCTGAGATGAGGACAGCGTCTGAAGAATGATACAGAGGCTGAGGAAATGTGATGGACCCTAAGGAATTGAGGACCGCCAGGGAAAGAGAACAGTGTCTGAGAATGGGAGGACTTGAGCTCAAATGAAGATGGAGCCTGAGAATGAAGACAGGAGCCTCCAGAATGAAGGTGGATCCGATAATGAGGACAGAGCCTTTTGAATGTGGACATAGCCTTTGAATGAGGACAGAGCTGGGGAAGAGATGCAGTCCAAGAATGAGGACAGAGCCTGAAGCATGCGGATGGTGCCTGAAATGCGTACAGGTTCAAAAATGAGTATGAATCCTGAGAATGAGGACAGAGCCCAAGAATGTGGATGGAACCTGAGAATGAGGAAAGAACATTTCCAATGAGGACAGAGCCGGCCATGTTTTATGAAAGTCTGATAATTAACCTGATGTAAACGTTTCTATCAAAATATCCCCATCGAAAGGATTAAGCTGAGAAATGCTTCTTGTACAAAATTCAGCACTATTATTTATATTTAAAATTAAGCAACAAATCAAAATCACCTTTTTTCTCTCTTTTAAGACATTTCTGTAGCTTAAAACAAGTACGAAAGCTAGTGAGTGTCTAGTCTTTGTATATAAAAATTACTATTATGACACAAAATTTGGGTGCTCAAAATCTCAGTGCCACCTTTAAGTGCATGGTTTAACATTTTTTCCCTCCAACACCCACAACAAACCCACACACCCACCCACCCCACAAACCACTATTCACCCACGCACCCCACCCACCCACCCCACCCATACAACCCCACCCACCCCACCCATACACCCCACCCACCCCCCCACACACACTCACCCAACCACCCACCCCAAACACACACACACACACCCACCCCACACCACCCCACCCACGACACTACCAAAGTAATCTCTATGTACCAATCTGCAAGCAGAAAATACAATAAACAAAAGGACATTTGATGTGGGCTTCTGGCAGACTGTGTATTTTGACTTGATTTCACTCAATCCACATCATTTATATTACTCTCTTATGTGTTACAAAATAAAATGACAAATATCAATTAAATATGGATTTCAAACTATTGAAAAGGCACACAATTGCTCACATTCTTCTCACTTCACACTCTTAAAGAGAGTGATCCTCCACTGAACTTTGAACATGTCTAAGTTTTCTTTCAGGATTTGCTTATTGGACAACATTCAAAACGGAACTTTCTGACGAGTTGCCCTTTTGATATTTTGTTCGGCTGCAGGCATACGGTTCTGTAACACATGAACACATTCTCTTGGAGGTAGCCACACAGAGCGTCATTTTAAAGGCGCTTGATCCAATTATCTTTGGGACCCCCTGACTTTAATACGGGAGTTTGATTTCAGAAAAAGGACCCAATTTTTCTCATTGTTGTCCTAAATTCTGGGAAATTCAATCATTTTGCTCCCAAGATAGAGAAAAACAGAGCACTAATGGTGCTGGAGGCTTAGCAGGAAATTAATATGGCCTTGGTCATGGTTCTTCTGGACAAGTCTGGCGGGTTAACGGATTGATTCTGGAACAAACAGGAATTGATAAATTTCACAGAATGTCCCTTGTTAATCAGCCCATGTGACCTTTGTCCCAAATCAGCGTACCCCCAAGGGCCTTGGGTAACGGTTCTTCTTACCAAACTCTAGTGATTATTAAAACAAAGGTTCATGTATCTGAGTTCTTCTTCTGACAACACAGAGTTTCAAAATGCTACTAGTGCTAAATGCTTGTGCCAATTTTAGTCAAATTCAATCCAGATGACCACTGACCCAAGCCTCACATGAGGTGTACACAGATTAGGGTTCAAGGAAATATTAATTTTTTGGTGCAAAATCAAGAAAATCTTCTCCCACAATTCAAGATCATGCTTGAAAAAGTAGTTTGAAGCAACTGTTTCAGCTAATGCATGAAACTATTATTCATTACTCCCTGTGATAATTTTAGGTTCTCCCTATGGTATATTTTTAATTTTCTTTTCCCCCTTCTTTTTTTATTTATTTTTCTTATCCTTCTTTCTTTTTTTCTCTCTTTTTTTCAGGTGCAGGAGGGGCACACCCGAAAGCCCTCAAAATGTGCCACTACTAAGACTAGGCTTGTTTTGACTCATTTGAATGTGTTTTGCATGCCAATTTCAACATATAAGCCAATATGGTTTATAAGCTGCTGCATCCTTTGCAAACAACGTACAAGCCACGGCTAATATTCCGAAAATAACAGTAAAGTCATGACAATCCATACTTTTTCAATTTTTTTTGGAAAAATGAACTCTGCATTACTTATAGTTACCTATATGGCCCAAGTGTTAAAGGTGCAGTGAGAGATTTCACATATCAGGTGTCCCTAAAAAAAATCGAAAGTCCTGTTTTTTGCCCTGATGTAAAGCTTTCCATCAAAAACATCCCCATCTGAAAGGATTAAGCTGAGAAAAGTTTCTTTGGTACAAAAATTGTGAAATTTCTAATTTTGTATAGGAGCAAATATGAAATTACATTGAAATATAAGCAAATCAAAATCAGTTTTTCTCTCTTCTAAGACATTTCTGTAGCCAATCATGAAGTAAGAAATCTTTTGAGTGTCTAATTTATACGAAATTACTATTTTGAAACAATACTTGGGTGCCTCAAACTTCTGTTGCACCTGTAAATGGTGCCACAAAGATTTGTCAGGGAATACCGCAATCCTGTTTCAGTCATGTTATTGGTCAACATTTATGACAATCTAACTATGTTCACCTTATAAGAAAAGCCCCTTCCCCACATTGGTTTAGTTAAACAAGCTAACTGGGGTTTGGTCACGCAGTTTTTATTGTTGGCATTGATTAAATTAATTTCAAACACCCCCCAGAGGTAAAAGAGATGTATTCTTGTGTTAGTAAGCATAACACTAAGGAGTTTATGTGCATCAGACTAATTTTCAGTAAGGTCCTTTTCATTCTGAAATCTTGGGCATTGTTATTGTTTTATCAGGCTTTATTTATAAAAGGCTGATCAGAGATTTTCGAATGTAAACTATTTTAAGTAGAAATAGAAATTAAAAACAGTCATTTAGTAGAGAACTAGAGATGTAACCTAAAATGTTCAAATCCAAGTTAGGAGATGAATCAGATTTTCCGTTTCATGCAGTAAAGTAGGGTAAAACATTCTAGCACAGTTCTTATAACAGTGCCAGCTGGATAACGTGTTATAACAAAATTCCGGATTCTAACAAAGATTGTGATTATATATGAAGGACTTCAATTTGAGGCTTAGTTATTTCACACACCGATTAGTCTATGGACAAGTATTATGACATGCAAAAAACAACACGGTGTGTTTGAAAATTAGGCGCCTTCATCGGGAAATCTCTCGAGTCAGACCTGAATATAGGTGCAACGAGAGATTCCAAAGTCATCCATTTTTTCTGTGATAGTCGTGGATTTCGGATAGATTGACATGTAATAGATTCCCTACCTTTATTTGGATACAGAAAATACAGAAAATAAAAAAAAAAGGAGATTGGTTAATGCTATGTCTCAATAGAAAACAAAGGATGAATTTTGTATGTGCTCCTATAGAAAATTACGAAATTTTCCAATTTTGATATAATTGTAAATAATAAAAAAAATAAAAAAAATTCTCAGATGGGGATATTTTTTTTATACAAGCTGTCAACAGTGCTTAAAATTAGAATTTTTACATTTTTGTGGGACACCTGTTTATTTGCAATTCTATCATTGCCACCGTTAATATTAACAATTTTTGAAGGAAAAGGGGTAATTTTTTTACTTAGGGACAGTAGTGACTAGGCAGTGCATATGCATTATGCTTCTACCATTCAAACTGGAAAATTAGTTTTCCATGATACTTCGGGTCATTAGGAGCAAATTATGAAATTCAGCTCTTGAAATATAAGTATTTCTGTAGCAAATCCATTAAGGCTGATTTATATGAAAACATTTGCACATCGCAGACAAAATATGGATGACTTAAAATCCCTTCATTGCACCTTTCAAATTATTTTCAAATGTATTCCATACCAACATCAGTAGCTAGGCAATATAGCAGACGTTTTAGAGTGGAGCTATAAACACAACTACGAATTTGAATCATTTAGTTTGTATTTAAACGAATTTTATATAAAAAATACCTTTGGTATAAACAAAAATGGTTAAGTTGAATGGAGTTTGTCAAAAATCGAAGCATGCTGTATTTAAAGATTTTGAACACATAAGGTATTATTAGGATAGGAGCAGTGGCGGAACCAGTGGGGGGCCGGGGTGGGGGGTGGGCCAAGCTGCCCCCCCCCCCCCCGGACACAAAAAATCGGGAAGGAGAGTAAACGAGTGCATCAGTGATGCGAAGTAGTAACCCATCCATGGGAGGTTAGGGGAATGCGAGTTGTGGGGGTTAGGTCATGTAGGGTCATACAGGTCAATTGAAATATAGCCCATGGCGTTCAGGCAGTGGTATCTTGAGCAAGTTTGGTGGCTAACATTAATTTGAAGAATGTTTTGATATTTGTGGGGTCAAGGTCAAGTGTTAGGGTCTTTGGAGGTCCAAAGGGCAAATATGGGCAAAAGAGGGCTTCTGTGCATTTTACAATAAGAGTCTGGATCCGCACTGTGCTCTTTAAATTATATTTTACTAGGCGGGTCCTTGGATTTGGCTATCACCTGTGTTTTCGATCACCTGGATTGAATTGACCCTCGGGTTTGCGGTTCCTTGACTTTTAATGACCCTGATGACCTGTCATGACTTTTAAAATTTTCGTCATAACAATCGACCCCACCCACACAAGGTTTCGCCTGGATACACCAAAAGTTGCCCCCATTTGACCTTGCATGACCCATGTGACTGTTGTGATTAACTCTACCACCCATACAAAAACTCATATCCATACGTCAAAAGCATGTCCAAGTAACCTCCAAAAGACCCTGGATGACCTTTGACCCCAAAATGACCCCTTGAAAACGTTACCACAAAACTCGTACAGCGAAACTCTACAACCATACCCAAACTCATATCATACGTAAAAGCACGGCAAAAGTCAAGTTACCTAAAAATGACCCCTGAATGACCTTTGACCCCAAAATGACCCCCTCGGAAAACCGTGACCACAAACTCATCGGGAAAACTACCACCATACCAAAAGAAATCATTATCAAAGACCAGCCACGTTAACGATAAACGACCCCTGGATGAACCTTTGACCCCAAATGACACCCTCGAAAACTGGACCACAAAACTCGTACGGCGCAACTCTACCAGAATTACCCAAAACTCAATCCCTACGTCAAAAGCACAGCCACGTTACCCGATAATAACGACCCCCTGATGGATGACCTTGACCCCCAAAAGACCCGAAACATTTCTGACCACAAAAGGTACGGCGAAACTACCACCATTAAAAAAAACTCATATCCATACGTCAAAGAACAGCCACATTACCCGATAATCCCCCCTGGATGACCTTTGACCCCAAAATGACCATCGAAAAGATGGGACCACAAAACTTGTACGGCGAACTCTACCAGCATACCAAAAAAATATTTATCCCATACGTCAAAGAACGGTTAAGTTACCCGATCACCCCTGGATGAAACCTCTGCAGAGCTGCGACATGGATTCGAATCAGGGAGATTGATCTTGGAATCAGGGAGATGATTTTGGAATCAGGGAGCTTTGGACTCTTGGAATCAGGGAGATTTGATAGAATCAGGGAGATTAAAAAAATAGCGAGCATTTCAGTGTTGTAATACCTCCTCAAGAGGGATTACAGCACATGATATTGTCTTAAAGATCAATTGAAAGATCCACATTTAAGAAACTCTGTCGTATGGACCTGTCATTTGGATTTTTTTAAAGAATGACATGGAAAAGGTTGAAGTAAAAGTCAACTTTAAAGGTTAGTAACTTGAAAACGAAGCCACATACATAGTTATGAACTGCACATGGATTAGACGCTCTTTAAAATAAAAGATGTCCCGAAAAAATTGACAGGCCTCCGCCGTATGACAGCCCCCAATTGAAGGAAACTGCAGTAGGAAAACTAAGGACATAGGAAAATTTTTTAAAAACAAAAATATTGGAAATGACAAAGTCGAAGTAAAAGTCAACTTTAAAAGGGCTCCTAACTTGAAAACGGAGCCATCTACAAACATATGAACTGCACCATGAGACAGAGCTCTTAAAAATAAAGATTTCCCGAAAAAAATGGGACAGGATCGCGTTCGACAGACCCCGTTTAGGGGCTGTCAGTGAGAAAACAAAGTCCAAAACCAGGCAATAAAAATAATTTTAACCTAACACTTTTGCATCAATAGCACTGATGGATCAATCGTCAGAAGGCAAACGCAATTCACACAGGTTCATTATCTTTAGTGACATCCCTTTGCCCACTTGGAGTTTTTGTTAACACTTTAAGACAAAGCATAGCCTATAGAGTTAAAGGTTACATATAAAAATAGTGCTTGATGTCCATTCGAAAGTCTGGAGAAAAACTATGTCAGAAACCAAAAAAAAAAGACGATATCTTTGTGCCTAAGAATGTTATTACTATTTTCTTACTGTTATACGTTTATTTTATCTCACACCACCATCATTTTCCTATGACCCATGAATGACCTTTGGACCCAAAATGACCCCTCAAAAATCTGACCATAAAAACTCGTACGGCGAAACTCTACCACCATTACAAAACTAATATCCATTACGTTCAAAGCCGGCCAAGTTACCGTTACGACCCCCTCCAATTGCTGACCACAAACGTCGGAGATACCACCACACCAAAATTCTTATCCGTATGTAAAGGACGGTGATGAACCCATAGAGGTATTACCTCTATGGTAACTATAGATTTGACCAACTGGCGGTCAAAGGTCCACATAGGGCAATTAGAGGTCAAAAGGGCCACATGGTTCATCATAGGTCATTTGAGCATATCAGTAAAAGTCCGGGACCAGTGGTTCCTTTAGGTTTGTCATAGCATTTTAGTTTCAGAAGGTTTTATTATGTAGATTGACAATATGGGGTCAAGGGCCCATAATAGGGTCATTACGAGGCCACTCTATATAACTCAATATGACCAACTTGGGTCAGTGGTTCTTTTCGACTACGTGTGAAGGTAATCGGCAAATGTACACTAAACGCTTTTACATTCACACCCAGGTTCCCACGGCAATTGCCTTACAATGATCTTGTAATGTCCAGCAATGCTTGATAACAATCGTATATGCATCTCTTTTACAGCAATACATTGACGCTTGGTTGCCCACGTAATAAGGATATAAGAGGGGTCATACATAATGGTAGCAGAGAAAACTGTCGGGTCTTACGGTTTTTTTTTTTAAATCTCTATTAATTTCGTAGTTTCGGCCACTTTGAGGAAATATCCACGATCAAAATAGAGGATTATTATTGACAAATTTCGCTGACTCTTGTTGACAAGTTGAGGATATTCCTAGTTAAAATGTAATGAATTGCTGGCAGATGTGTTCCAAGATTTCCAACTTAAGTATTGATATGCTTACCGCCACTTATTTCAACATTTTCCGCTTTTCAACGAGCGGGATATTAAAAGGTAAAAGCCTGAATGTGAGGCCAATTCAGTGTGGAAGCACCGTCGACACAAATATTTAAAAACCCCGTCAAAAGGAAGGCAAGCGTGTTTGTAGTCCCAATCCGACAATAGAATATAGTAGCCGACGTGTTAGGGTTATTAAAAAGATTCCGAAATATGCCCACCGCTGTCGCAAGTGGAAAGACCCTCTTTTGTTATTCATATTTATGGAATCGAAATATTGATATCTTAGAAAACCTATATATTAAAGTGCCTCAACTTAAAGTACCAACTTATGATACCAGAATCTCGGCTCTTTCAACATGTCAAGTGACGTTTTAAAAAGGTCAACGTTAGTGTAAAATCGTTTAGAGGACCAGCCACGCTGGGCATGGTAAACATGTCGCAGCAATGTCATGTATCGAAAACAGCCAACAAAACTTAATGACCAAACAGATAAGGTTTTTCAGGCGTTTTTTACACCAAAAATTGTTTATCAAAGACACTCCAAAATATAACCAATATACATAAACGAAAAATCCTAAACTTTGCCGTCGAACCGAAACCACACCACCAACAAAACCAACTTTTATCCATCCTATACCATATAAACACTATGCATAGTAAGTATAAATGCCATAATGGGAAAAAGGTTGCCTTATGCAAAGGACGATAATCCACGTACCAAATGCTAAGGTACGGATTAATATTTTTGAAGTTGTGCGGCACTAAAAGTAGAGCAAATTACTTTTGCTGAAAAGTCTTTGAGACTTGGTTGCACAATACCCCGAGCTATTAACATAACTCAAGTCGATCTCAAGTAAAACAAATTCTTTTGTGTATCTCTATCTAAGCAGGGGCGACCTTATCCAGGGAAGGAATTTGTATACTAAATCTACTCAAGTCAAAATGAACTAGCACTTGGGGTTTGACCTCATCCCTGGTAAAGCCTTGGTAATATGGTAACACGACTAGCCATTAATTTTCCGACGAAGAACCCCACTAGAACGGTTAATAGGTTCGCACAAAACCCATCGCATTCAGTAAGAAAGACGACACGCACGGCATCAAATGATGTCCCAAAAAGTGACAAACAGATCAGAAGTCAACCCAAAAATGCATCCCTCACTAAAATTCAAAAAAAAAATAAAAACTCCGGCAAACGCCCCATTATCTCCAGAACAATGTGCCGAATTTTCGGGGGACAAACGGACATAAAACGGCCCCCCCCCCACACCGACTAGTTTCGCCAATAAGAGACGCATATTAAAACACGCGCCTATCGATGGCAATAATCCATCAATTCAAGAAAGTGATGGAATTAAAAAATGGGAAGAGAAAAAAAGGGAGAGCGAAGAAAGAAGAGAAAAGAGAAGAAGAAAAAGATGGGAAGAGAGAAGAAATGTTAAAGAAAAGTAAAAAGAGGGAAAGAGAAAGAAGGGGGAAAAAAGAAGAGGGAAGAAGAGGAAAAGAAAGAGGGAAGGAAGAGAAAGGGAGGAAAAGGTACTTCCCCGACTGCCCCCACCCCGCTTTTCAGAAAAATTTCGAACCGACTGGAAAAACTGGAAAAAAAAAATATGGGTCTCCAGGTGCGCGTGCAAGCGATCAAAAACAAGCTGCCCTGTACACCAAACTAATCGGGAAGGAGAGCCAAAAAAAAATGGGGAAGGGAAAAAGGGGAGAAGAAAGAGAAGAAAAAGAGAAAGAAAAACGAGGGAAAGAGAAGAAAAAATGGGAGAAAAAGAAAAAGTAAAAGAGGAAAGGAAAGAAGGGGGAAAAAGAAGAGGGAAGAAGAGGAAAGAGGGAAAGGGAGGGAGACAGGGAGAGGGGCAAAAGTTGTGTTCCTCGACTGCCCCCCCCTCCCCGCTTTTCAGAATTCGAACCCGGACTGGCAAAAAACAATATGGGTCTCCCGGCGAAGAGCGAGCGAGCCAAAAAAAGGCGTATGAAAAATGGGGGAAACTTTGAGTCGCCCCGAAGGCTCAGGTTATGGTTACGCCCCCTGGACTAGCCGAGCAAACCACACAGCCAGTTCTACGGTTTCAAAGCAAAAACTTAAATGGTTTAAAATTGGGTTGTGTGGAAATAAATTTGGATGAAACCCCCCCCCTCGAAAAGTTAATGTAAGCCCCTGGGGTGGTTGACGCCTTGGATTTTTAAAATTTTGCCAATTGTAATTTGCAAAAGTTGATGAAATGGCCAAAGGGGCAAAAGGAGAAGGAAACAATGCTGGATGCTCGTGTCTTGTATGAGATTGAGTCCCACCTCACCCTGTACAACACCTTCCCCCAAACACTTCTCCCTAAAACTGCAAATGGTTAACCTTCGGGTTTAAATGCAAAATGTTAAATTTGTTGATGACAGGGCTCTAATTTGCCAGAGGTGCAAAGCAGTTTGTTGCGTATTTAAACAGATAACACATTCAAACCACTAAAATGTTTCAGAGAAAAATACGTCTCCTCACTGTACAATCATTTATTAGATAAAACAACATCATCATCATCTCATTACATTAAGACAAGCCTTAGCAGTTGCCTCCAAAAGCCAAATTTGGTAAATAGATACTGCAGGTAATTTGTCACACCACTTGATACCATTATAGTTAATTCCTCCATTGTCTGAATTCGTCCACATCCTGTTTCCTTGTGGGTGTTCACATTGTACTCTACTGCCCAGGAGTGACATGCTAACAGTTTTCAAAATCTCTTGTTGCACCTTTATATTTACAATGTCACAGCCTCATGTCTTCTTTGAGATATTAGGCAAAGCAATTGTATTCTCTTTTACCAAGGCTGGTGGGCTCTGAAGTCAAAATATGGTAGCCATGTTGTCATCACATTTTGATGAGACACCACAAAAAACACACTTATGATGAGACGACAGCAAAGAAATGGCTGCACTTTTAAGTGGTAGGCCTCTAACAATAGGTTAAACTGTCAGGAGACATAATTCAGTTCATTTGTAAGCAAAACAGTAATAGCCAAATCAAATTGTTCAATAATTATTTTATTAGTTTATTTATTTATTAAGCTTCATTAATAAATTAATTGGATCTCCTCTGGTCACCCATTCATAAAGTTAGCTGGTTTCACACTTCCGTACTTGTTGTTTCCTAATAGCTTGGTTCCATGAAACGTGTGGCTTCATTTTCCTTCTAGTTCTCACCAGGTTCTCTGTTGCCTCAAATAGTATGGCCTAGCCCCAAAACACACAAAATCTTTGACTGTGACAGCTCTGGTGGTGGCAGACAGTACTGAAGGAGTTTAGTTAAACCAAAGTTTAAAATCCAGTTTTGTCCCCGCTAACAGGAGTGGCCGGATATACCTCAAACTCAGAGACTCAGCAATACTGCTGTGTGAGGATTTATTGGTCAAAAGATTATTGACCGGATGCCCTTCCTGACACCAATCCACAGTTTTTGGCAGTGGGCCTAGTCTTTGGGCAACCATGCCCACCATGCAAGGCAGCATGTGCTGGATGGCTGCCATTAGCTCTCTAGAGCTGACGTCCTTGTAGGTAGATCTTCTTTTTCATTCTACCAGGGTAACCAGCTACCCTCCTCATCAAATTTTCTTAGAAACCCAATGGGGTGCCAGTTTAGCCGCTGACAATTCGGCCCAGGGACAGGTAGTACTGGTTACCAGGATACCAGTAGCAGGCCCTCATAGAAAACCTTGCCTGAAGGAGTAATGTCCTTTATTTTAGTGCCATGACCAACTTTGTGTCCAAGATAACAGATACTTGTCTAGTAGTAACTATCTGTGACTTGAGGTTATTGGCTGAACCTGTAGCAAATATTCTGGTTCTTTGGTTTGTTTTTAAATTAAAGGCACTATCAGTGATTTGCTAAATCAGAAAATTGAAAAAAAAAAATCATCAAAAAACAGATTTCTACATGTTTGTAACAAGTATAGGTATCCTAACAAATGAAAGGACCAGAAGCAACCTAATGAGGACAAAATTTGACATTTTAGTCTTTACTGTCCGCACGGACACTTACTACAACACTTATTTGAATGGAAATTAGTATGTTTGAACACTCAGTACCCTTTTTCTTTCTTTTCTGTTAATTCTTCAGTTGGGAAAAAGAAACTGAAGAGAATTCTACAGACCCGGGTCTACAGACTTGTCCTTCACTTTTATTCCTGCAAATTTCAAGTATTTTGATTCTTTCGGATAAATCACTGATAGTGTATTTAATAGAAGAATACATTGCTGGGTTACGTATTACAAACACAAGTGCCCCAACGACTTGTTGCTCAAGTCTATAGCATACATACAGTGTTGTGTTCTTGTTTAAATTATTAAATTAAATGAAATTCAAAATTCATAATTATTTTTATTTTAATTTGTATCAAGAATGATACCAATTAAATAATCATTATACAGCATTGTCTGTAATAAATATAATACTCCCTCTCTAATAAATGCCCCCTCAGCTTACTTTTTCTACCAAATGTCCCGAAATAAAAACCAAGCCATTCATGTATGCAAGTATACACTGATAATTAGCGATCATGATCGTAAAATTGTTGGCAGGTTTACCGACCTGAAACTGGCCAATGTGTGCACAACTCACCCAGTATGTCATCAAATTAAAATGTAGATACTTTTTTGCCGAGTGTAGATTTTCCTAGAAATTACATCTCTCCATGTAAAAAGTGTCTTAAAGGTGCAACGAGAGATTTCACATATCGGGTGTCCCTAAAAAATCAAAAGTACTGCTCTTTGCCCTGATGTAAAACTTTCCATCAACAATATCCCTATCTGAAAGGATTAAGCTGAGAAATGTTTCTTTGGTACAAAAATTGTGAAATTTCTAATGTTTTCTATT